>DWPT01000488.1:0-23895 GCA_018251895.1 Agathymus mariae mariae
AAGGGTATACTGCCGCGTATGCCAATTCATCAATTCAGTGTAAAAAAAATGTGTTGTATATCGCTGACACACACACCCTTGCATTAAGATTCAGTGTCGTAGCTGTCTCGGTCACAGATAACCAAGACCGAAAGAAAACAATTCATTATAACAAAAATACTGCCCCAGACGCGGGTCGAACCTCGGCTCTGCAGGGTCACTAGATCGACTGAGCTGCTGTGGTTATCGTTTGACGGATGCGATGTTATTCATGATCACTGACAGGACAAGATGGAGACGAAAATACGGAAAAGTATTGATTACTGGTATGGGTAATTATATACTTATAAGAAAGAGGTTATAAAATTCCAATCCCTTGGCGAACCATTGCAGGACATAAATCTATCCTTGTATGAGTTGACCTGACCAGGGGAAATCATATTAAAAGGTCCTTGAACGTGGGCGTTCCATTTATAACTTAATCCCGTTCTAATTAGACGTTCAGGGAATATTTATAGAAACACTAAATTGCTTCTTAGCAAATGTTTTCGTTGGGAATTCCTCGATACAAGAAATCGCGATAATGATATGGGCGATGAGAACAATGTAATTTACCAATGTTAGGAAAGTAATTATAACAATATATTACTTTGAGCAAACAAGCAAACAAATAACGAAAGCGTGTAACAATATAGTTGTTATCTAGTTGAGAGGAGGATGTCAATAATTTGTATGGCAATAGAGAAGCGAAGAGGACTAAGGGACTCCCTAGAGCAAACTCGATCCACCGCCACGCCAAGCTAAGGGAACAGAGGGCTATGAACTCTTAAATTACTCTCATTCAAGGCCTTAAACTCGATAACTCTGCTTTATTTATATCAAATCTCAAATGCAGAATCTTAAGGCTTTTTATTTCATGAAATCAAATTTCATAAGGTGCAAAAAAAGATATATATATATATTTTATAAATAAAAAGCCTTCGCGCCTTATAACTTTATACTGGGTTAAATCACTTTTTTCAGTCGCCCTAAACAGGGCTACCTGGTCTTATATTCCAGGTGTCTCCAGTTATACCAAGATATTTACATTGCACCGGTAGTAGGTTCTGACCACTTTAATGCCAAAGACATTGATTTCGGTATTTGAACAGTTTAAATTTGTGAAATCTTATTCGCTACCTATATCAAACTATAGTTGAACTTTATGAACTAAATACACGAATAGTAAATTGCTACTGGCCATATTCTTCTCCTGTTCTACCATTAATTTACGATAAACATCTACCACTTGCGAATTTCGCTTTGATGTGACAAACGACATTGGATTTAGCGCAATCACAAAATTTCTATTTAGCAATTACAAATAGTTCACTCTGACTCGGCCGGCTTGATCGACTGTTCGAATCTATTTATAATGGATTACTTGTTAGAAAAGTAATAAATATATTTTCATAAATAGTTTTATATTTTAAAAAATTACCAAAATGGTTGTTGATAAAAGGTTAAAATTCCATTTTATTTACAAATATTCTATTGCAATGTATATACACTGTTCATTAATTCCTCTTTATGTATTGTCTATATTCTATTAATGATTGTCAGCAATTCAAAGTGTTTCTGTATGCGAAAATATGAACACATTCATTATATTGATGCATTTGTAGAAACTTTGTGCAGATTGCATTAAAAGGAGTCGTAGCCGAAGACAGCGTAAACTGGAATTTCACATCATTCCTCAGACCAACCATAACATGTAACAGAAATAAAATAGAACTGTATTATTTATCAATTTATTAAAATCGTAACGTACCAACATTACCTACCAAGGTAACGTATAGCAAACAATTAAAAATATCTTCTAATGAGAATGTCAACGTCGGTTCAACTAGGAAGACAAGATTTTGTGCTACTATTACACTGACTCTCCATGACAAAAAAAGGATGGCCTACTGAAACTATTGTCTCCATATTAGGAGACTGCGAATAAAAGCAGTCGTCCTTGGCACGTAAAATGTAACAAAATTTGTTTCAAGTTACGTAGCGCTAATGTATGTTTGGCAAGTATCCTACATAACTGTACCTACTTTCGATTTCAATAATTAAATTTTACTCATTGTTATATATATTGTGTATATTATAATAATAGAACAACAGCCCGTAAGTTTTATTTATAATTATTATCGTTATTTATTACATTTATTAAATGTATGTTAATAGTTCAAAGTACAAAACCAAAACATATTCGTATGAGTTTCGACATAATTTAGGTCTCTCTTCTATTCCTAATTTAAGTAATAAATTATCTTTCAAATTATAGCTCCTTTCAATTTGCATTGTGTTTAAGCATTTCAACGCCTACGTTAATTTCTTCTGTTACTTTCGTTTTTTCCAATCACCTTAATTTAGACAGACATATCACCAACCCATAGGTGTGTTTGTAAACAGTCGCTTTATCTTCATAAAATACATCACGAAATGATACCGTGATTCTGAGGCGAATCTAAGAGTAAATAAGAGAAAATAATGAGGATAATAATAATACAGTAAGCCGTTAATACGAGAATCGATTAAAAATTACTACCCATAATTAATTTTAATTATAAGAAAATCAAAATCAAATCTTCTATTCAATAAAACAGCTCAAATTATATTTAATAAAGCCACTGACTGTACCAGCTAAAATTTTACACAAACATTGTATAATATTTGTGGAATCTTTTAGACCGTTTATGATTGTCATTCCTTTATATTAGTTATCATTCACACGTTTTTTGTTTTAATGATTATTTTATTACATAAGATAAATATGTTCATAAAATAAATGCCTTGTCTTTTTTTATTTATTGTCTGTTTACATACTAAATAATCTACATCCTTAGGCTCAAAGGACGTTAAGTGTGATCACTTAACACCTAATGGAAATAAGTATGGTGAGTTAACACCATTCCTGGAACTTACACCTAGGGCTGTCAACTTATAAAACAGTATTTAAAAAATTACAATATATACAACACAGTATTCTTAAGTTAATACTGCCTTTTCTTGTTTCCTCCTAAGTTTTGTACGTAATGGAATAATTTTACAAGTTGTAAACTGAGAAAATAGTCACGATGTTTAGTTTATGGGTTTTAAAAGTAACATTAAAATGTTCGGGATGCATTACCAACATTATTTGCACGCAGCTGTCACGTATTAATTACCCGTGTATAATACTAAAAATCTTATGCATAATTATATATATATAAGTTGTAAATTTCATTTAATAACTATTGTTTTATTCCTTTCGGTAGGATACGCTCAATGCAGGATGCTCAGGATGCCATTCGGATGCAATTATAATGTGCCCGTGAAATGTCCCACATTGGACCACTGATGAGATGACGCCATAAAGGAGGTTAATAATCCAATTTGAAAAATAAAATAAAATTTTATGTTAAGGTATACCCAAAAAAGATAAGCATACATACCATAAAGATACGCATGTAAGGAAATAAATTACATATTTTTTCCTCATCATTACACACAGAAAATTGGAACAGCTGTAGTCTTATATTTATAAGTAAGATATGTTTTTTATTACTATCTGTGCAAGGATTGATATTACCGTTATACATTTATTTCGCGTCAGTTTTTAGCATCAACAGTTAAAAACGTGAGTTCATTATATTTTAAATGGAATAGAATCATGACCTCCACAAAAGATGACGAAACTCGTAGACTGTAGGAATATTGTACTAAAATAACAGTTTTACGATGTTCAACTCTAACCACAACATGCATTTGCCACGTTTCAATTGCAAAACAAACAGGAGAACCTCAGGTAGACGACTGACCGACACTAATAGTCTAATAATAATAGTAGCTTTGGCCTGTACCCAACTGGTTGCATGGAACTGTACAGAAAAAAGAATTTAACCACTCATGTAGTTTAGAATTACAGTCCATTGATCAAATTTTAACTCAGGAATTGAATGGGACTTAATTTACAATGTACTTCAAAGCATGTTATATCAACCCATTCATCACTCAATAGTACTATCAATTCACATATTCAAATTTATTAAGTGACAGCCCTATGTTTGCTGCAAGTTACATATTTAATGAATCGGAAGGTGGCGATGAAAACTAATAAGAATTGCTTTCGAGAGCAACGAACGCTGCTTTCAAGGTTTAAACTCATTTCTTTTAATCCTTCGCGAAACAAGTCGATGATTGATTGACGACCACTCTCTCTTGAAACAAATTTGCATCAAGAACAAAGGACAACAAATAGTTGAACGCACCATTTTGCATTAAAAATTAGAAACCAGTCAACCTTGACTCCCACTTCCACAATCACACGGATATTCCAAATGTAAATTAAAACTTACCGATTTGATATAGTTCTCAATCCAGGTCGTCTGCAGAACACCAGGAGAGAGAGCGAGTTAGCAGCCGTGGACACGAGGAAAAGCGTGAGGAGTATCACCTCCTCGATCAGTCGGTCCTTCGGTTCCATCCCCTCTGACATCAACGTTCGTCCAGGAGACATGAAAGCCGACTGTTCCATAAAGTCATCACTCCCACAAAAACAAACACTGCACGATCTAACACTCAGTTCGCTAGTTAAGTCGCGTAAAGTTTTGAGAACACGCTGGAATTTACCGCAGCGTCTTTCTCGCGTGGCTGTCGGATGACAACTGACTCAACTCGACCGACTGGGTAAGTCGAGTTTGCCGTTGCCGGCGAAACGCATGGCGCGGTTATCCCCACCTAAAGAAATTAAACAAACTTATTTCTTCGAACCTGATATGTATGCACGTATGAAGCGTTGGCGCTATGCGATGTTCGAGTAGTTTTGCTTTGATCCAGCATTTCAATCCCGGTTCGATAGGAGTCTGTCGTAACTATTCATGTATTCGTACTGACCGCAGCACGGATCTAACGATGTTTTTGGCAATAGTCACGACACTGAGCTGTGAAATATCAACAGGCCGATAGTCAATGTCGTGTTCCGCTCGAACATTTACGAAAAAAACAGAAATGTAAAGTGACTTAACCATAGAGGAAATAAATTTTTATGATATAATAAAATCTTCTAACAAATCCTTATCAGCTTTTTTTAATGTAGTTAGTTACGGATTAAACAAAAACGATTTATTTCCAACGTAGTTGATATATATCATCCTCCAGCCATCATTCTTGACAAAAGCTGTCAACGATTCAAGCACACTTTGTTGAAGTCAAATTAAACTTTTCATGACTTTTTCAGGAATTTTGAGTATACTCATGAGCAGAGATTTCATATTAAGTATTCCTAAACAATTTTACCCAAAAATTGTAATAAGTTCTCACTTTTATTGGGGGTTTATAATTTAATTATGAAAAAACGGGTTAAACGCTCATAACTTACCGACGGTATATGGTTTATAACGTATGTAGTTGAAAATCGAACGACGGACAAGTGACAAGTTTTCTTCTGAGCAAAATGTATTGAACCATTGTAATTAAAATTTCCTTCATGAATTTCCAGTTAGTTTAGAATGACGTGCCCAACAGTGAACCGCTAATGCATTGTAGTCGCAGCTCCAAATCGAAATATTTGTCGAAATGAACGGTAATAGCTACAAAACGTCAGACTTGTCAGCGTTAATTGACTTAAAAGCCAATCCTCCGAAGATTGGCTTTGACCCAGAATGTATTTTAGGTCATTCACATCTGGGCTATGAAATGTTCATCTTAATGGCCAGTACTGTTGGCACTGCTAATTAGAAACAAAAATATGTTGAGATTTGTTGAAGCCTAACTGATATATTATTTTAATGGAGTCCTATAAGGTACTAATGGTCGAACATCAGTTTTCAGTGCTTCTATTTTGTTGCTATTTTACGTTAATCCTTCATTTACCCTGTAAACCAACACAAGAAACATGTCATCCATCCCCTTCTTGGCATCTTCATCGGTCATGCCTTTGGTGCCGAATGTCCACCAGTGACCATTCGGCACATGACTCATGAACAGTAAGAAAAACGAAGATAGCAGAGAGCCATCAATAAACTAGATGCGTTTGTAATAGGCAAAAACTTGTGCACACTCGTTACACTTATTCTGCACTGTTTCCTGTTTCGCAAATAGCAAGAACAGGCAGAGATATAAAGAGTTGTAATATAAGACCAAACAAGTTGAAACTAATTATAAAAACTACTTCAAAACATTAACAAAATATTTATCTCCAGAATGTTTATTATTACAATCCATAACGGCCACCTACCCTGGTCTCGTGGTTAGCTCATATTGCGAAGGGTGAATGCGAAAGTGAACCACGCATACGACTTCGCACTACGAGAATATCTCGGAGAAGCCTCAAGTATTTAGTTTCCTCAAGCTGTTAACCTTCAATAAAGCATATGATAAGTAATTTATAAAACTCACATAACTTTAAAAATTTAGGATAAGAACTCAGTTCGGTGCCACAGAACGATGTTAAACAATCATTGCCACTAGGCAGTCACTGCATGCTGCTAGAAATCATACTCAATTATCATATCCAATATAAGATATAACAAGATTCTTATTGACTGAAGATGGCGCTCCAGTGACGTCAGAAACGTCGGTTTTAATGAAATATATTTTTGGCTCTTTAAATATTACTCATTCTCTATGACGTGCAAAGTCATTAGAATGAAGTCCAACGGCTTTCTAATACATCCAGTACTTGAGAGAGAAATTAGTAATTGGAAGTGAAAATAGAAAATCTTTTTTAAAAATCACTATGGAGTTGAACGGCTCTTAAGATGGAGGGCAATTTTAGGCCATCATAAAGGATCCAGAAGCCATGGTTACAATTATCTAACTTACATTCAATACAACGACAGACAACAAATGCATATTAGAATTTAAGAAACATAACGTTAAAACCAATTGTTTGACACGTATTCAGTCAATATTTTTTATACGCTTGATAAAAAACCAAGCAATAACTTCCTGTAGTAGAAAGTACGTACACAATATGCGGGTGGCAATATGTCTACTGAGCAATTAATGTTCAAAACATATTACTTTTTTATGTGAACATGAGACAAACGAACAGACGGGCCACCTAATGGTAAGGGTACCCTCGCAGCTTTTAAAAGTAACCCATTTCTCTCGCTTTTAATTCTTAATTAGAAAGCTTAGACATTTATATCATATATATACACACGTCACGTTACAAATTAAAAATATTTTGTGGGCTGGGGATCCACCTAAACACTGTTGACAGACTCACTCCAACTGAGCCATAGGGTTGTCCACGTCAACAAATATTACGGTCAATGAACAGACGGCGTCGACAAGAAAGAAAGTAAGTTCTGTTAGGAACAAAATTTGCAATCGTAATCAATGAGTTCACTTATACAACCACGCGTAGATAAAATTCTATTATCTTTGTAATATTGCTATCAACATTAATAATTGCGCTTTTTATTAAAAAAAAAAATCATAAATAAATATTTTGTAGTAAATAGCCATGAACGGTAGTAGGATCTGCACTTGACCTGGTAGACTACTGCCTTAAGCCCATGTATTGTGAAACGGTGATCAGAAACAATGAGTTATTTGTTACAACGATGATGTTAATCATTTCACTTCAAAGCTTATAAATAAAATGGCAAAGACTTTGGTCATTGTGCAAATAGGTCATTTTGCATCATCAGGTTTGTCAAGACGGAAGAGATAAATTCAGTTTATTTTTATATTGGTGTTGTAAAGCATATGGCTTCGAAAGTAATTTATTTATTAGTGTAGTCATTTGTGAATTTTAACTTTGCTAATGGCAGAGACTGAGGATATTGTCGCAAATCGACTTCTGCATCAAAAAGGTTGTCAAGACATAAGAGATCAAATCACTTTATTACCTGTGCCTTTTACACTTCTATCATGATCGGGTCTTATTTTTTTTCATATGGCCCTATCGTTCATTAATTCATTACATTGGTAGCCATATCATCTTACAACCGCATTCATTGCTTGTGCCCATACAACGATAGCTATAGATAGATAATTATCGTTTACATTTTTTAATTTATATTTTGAATATTTACATAAAAAATTATCAATTATAATTTCGTATAAAATATTTTCACAACAGGGGCAAAATAATATCAATAAAAAACATATATAAAAACAAATTAAATTAAACTTCAACTTTGCATATGGAATTTATTAAAAAATGGTAACTTATAGGTACTTCTTTATAAATGTGCTGTACATATGACATAGTCTCCAAAGTATATATTACATAGTCTCGAAAGCTAACGTTCCAAAATTAGATATCGTTCATTTACAGTACATGATCGACACTGGGCATCAAACTAATGGGTATAAGAGACCGGCAAGCCGACAGACGGATACGCCAATAATCCTATTACATATTTACCTCGGATTTATGGAACGCTAAAAATAGCCAGATCGTGACAAGAAAGTATTAGAGTTTAAAACAACAAAAAGTTGAATCGGGTACCTACTAATAATAGTTTTTGGCAACTCCAAACTAATATGCTGTTTCAAATTCTAAAAATAACACTAATATTCATCACGAATGACTTCTTTGACGATCGCTGAGAAAAGAATAATATGAATAATGACTAAGCAGAACGCAGCTGAAAGCAATATCTTGTATTGGTATTATCATATCAGTATTATGTTTACCTATACAAGTAATAAAACTTTATCGGGATCATGCATTAAAATTTATTTGTTATTATTTTTAAATAATTATACTGTTCAAATTGACTTTTTTTAAATACATGTTCATGTGTATGCTATTCTGCTTCATGAGGAAACTTTGGAGGGTTTTAAAACGACCCAGTCCTCGAAGGAGAAAGGAAGAGTCAACGAAAATAACATGAGATCTGGATATGAATGAAATATACATTTCGGTTTATTCATTTGTTTACAAATCGCACATATTATGATAATTCTATATCGGAGGCAACAATCTATAAACATAAATATGTCTTTTCCAGTGACTACACATTTGCTGGCGGACGGAAAGATACCGCCAGCGAAGAGGTCGGATGCACGTTTTTTAGTACACTAAACTAGTATATATAGAATATTTATAAGCAATACTTTGTATAACGAGACAGATACATTGGCGGTACCTACCTTACAAAGGTACCTATAGAGTTTTAATATGCGATTAAATATCAAGAAGGATTTCTATTTAAAAACATTCGAAATAATTACACTACGCATGATAATCTACAGCCTTCTTTCCTATTCGGGCATATAATCACATCATGTCTGACACGACGATAATAAAAATGTTATTCTTTGACATTGTGACAAAGTGACTAGTCTGCTATCTCCTGTGCTTCACCTCCTTCCACAAAGTGAAGGCTAGAAGTGTCGTATTTCACCATTCTGAACAAATGCAGACAGCTAGAGTTCACACACATTTAAGAACTATATACAAAACTCTCGAGTTCATCAAAACATCGAAGTCCTAACTTTAAAAAAATCAGAAATGAGTGCAGGATTCGATCCGGCACTCAGTGCTGGAGTTCGATGATCAGATCACTGGACTTCATCAGTGATTTAATACAATACAGATAGGGCTACCTTTTTTTTTGGTTTCAATGGGGAAACCTTCAAAAGGTACCCGGTGCCGTGGGAGCGACGCCGGGTTATGTGGGATTTTTACCGCACTAAAACCCCCCGGTGACTTTCTTTAGCGCTATATAGAGAACTCCGGTATCTCCATAGGAACATAACTGGAGTAACAGAAAGGACCACTTAGCATGCGTATGCTATGGCACATAGCCTATCCCGTATATCTATATTTTGAATACTCCAAAACTGAAAAGCCGAAGTTATTAAGAAACTAAGGAGCAGTTGAGGAACCATTACATTTAGTTCGATTTACATTAGATTTTGGTGGTCTTCTAAAAACCGTCTCTTCATGTCCGAGTGCGGACGACTGGTATCTCATCTATAGGTACGTATTCTAAGGCCCACGCATCGCAACATGCTTATTAATGTCGCGCTAGTGTTATCTTTAATCAAATTATATTACCAAAAGATAATTTTAATATTAATGTAAATACAATTGTTTTATGTAATTATACATTCATTTGCACGTAGCTCGGGTGTTCATTTATTTTAATTTAAGTTAAATAAAGACTCAGTAATACATTGTAACTCACTATGCTGTTCCCTAATAAGGATACCTGGATACCTGGATCGTATTTCATCACGCTGCCCCAGTACGGATGGATAGAGAAATACAATCGGAGCTTGCAGCCAAATACTTGAATAACAAAAAGTACATGACATGGGTATGTAACATGAGCCGGATTTTTTTAAAGAGAGTTCAATTAAATACAAGTAACCCACGTTAGCATCGCTTCAAAAAACCTACGCCTTCCGTTGATAAATAACATCTGCATTTTTTTAATGGGTTTTTCTAGTTCTATCGGTTAGAAACATTAATGATTTATAATGTCTGCAGTAAGGCGGTCAAAATTTATTTACTTCCCTCTTAATAGAATGTCCATATTAACTTTTAATTCGTACTCCACGGAAACAGATCCATTTTCCGACGTAAAATGTATCTTAGATAATATAATGAATATACCCATAATATAAGCTAGTAATATGTTAAATATCATCTAAATCTATTCAGCAGTTTAATGTGATACGTACTCAGACAGACAGACAGACAAATATTAAGAAAAATGTTTTGATAATAAACCATAGGTACATTAAAATTCCCAATTAATATTCTAAGTACTGATTCGACGAGTTATGGTTTTATTATTAGTATAGTATAATTACATAAATTACATTTAAATACTAAAATGTATATAAATCATATTCGTACAATAACATTGTTATTAATTTTTGGCAGGAGCTACGTGTTTATCCAATATTTTTTTAATAAAAATGTACTTTAGTTCTTTTAATTAGAAATATATTTATTTACTACAATAAGTTGATAGTATCATGCGTTACTTTGCGGAAATTCATTGTTATTAAATTAGTATTAATTTACTTTGCAACAATCCGCAAGCACAATGTATGATGGTATATACTTCTATACATGCATAGATATGTACCATCATACATTGTGCTTGCGGATTGTGTCAAAGTAAATTAATATTAATTGAATACAATAAGTACTAAAACACCTGCAAATCTATTAACAGAACTTTCATCATCATCATTATAATATATTGACCCATTATATGAGTTACAATGACGCTAAATTTAATTTTAAACATTTTGGTCTCTATATAAATTCAAAAGCTTACTTCCATACACTACGAGTATTAAATACTTAGTGAATAAATTAAGTCCCTTTTTTCTAGTAGAATATATATATTAAATGGGCTACATGAAATTATTTGGACGTCCGGGATTTAAAGAAAATTTACTTGGATTATTCCATTACTTTCGCGCATACAGTTAAAGCTGCTATAAACTGTGCAAAAAATGCTTATAATCTTATTCAGAATGTGTGTGTTAAGAGAAACAGGATGTACGTTGATAATTCAAAACTTAACGCGTATTACTGTACAAGACGTAAGTTCGACAATCGTAACTCATCTGTAAAAATAGTATATTATGTAAGTTCATTAGATAAATTTAAATCCTTACTCAGAAACGTACTATTCAACTGTAAATATTCGTATATGTGCTCCGTAGTAGTTAAATGAGTCATGTTTTTATGCGCGTTAACCGATAACGTACCAAACTTGGAGAATTGGCGTACTACCGACATTATGTGATCTTGGTAGTTGCATTCATAAGATGGTTTTGTATTTTCTTTTTTCTGGTAATAGTCGACAAACGAGCAGATGAGCCACCTGATGGTAAATGATCTCCGTCACCTATGGACATAGTAGCTCTATAGACATCACTAATACATTGTCGGCCAAGAAATAAGAATAAAGAAAGTATTGGCTCTATAGCTCCCAGTCGGAACACGACCAATCGTTTGGTGGCTGACTCAAGCAGGAGGGCGGTAGCTAGCCAGGTAGACTTAAGGTAAAGGTAATAATAACAGAAATTATATTAACTTTTTAATAATATTATTGATAATATAATCCTTACGCGAAGTCCTACCGCCAAAGAGGCTGGCTTGTGTAGTCTCTTAAGACACCCTGTTCTGCCAGCGTGGAATTGGGGGATTACTCTAGACCATCCCAATACGACCAAAAAATTTAAGTGTAATCTCCACCTTCATATCGTTCATCCGGACTTAGTAATCGATCTACCATTTTTTTACAATATTCATCTATATACCAATATTACAAAAAAAATTGAGTGTGTATATTGTGTAAAAAAATTGTCGATCATTGCATTAGGTGTTTATGTTTCATGTAATGATAAGTTATCATTTAACAATATCTCAGAATCACAAATGTTTAACGATTTTATCAGTAACATCTGGATACGTAAAATGCAACATAAACTAAATATTTTTACAAAAAAAAACCGACTCCGTAGTTTTCGAAGAAGATGAATTTCTTGGTTTCATCTCTATTTTCTCCCTTAGTGGTGATATTTTTTCTTCGTAAAGTGGTACCCAACGGGAAGTATACCCCCTCAAACACAAAAGGGATTTTGTATACTGGTTAATAAATGACGGAATTCTGAAGGAACAAACATAAAGAAAAATACAAACGAAATGAGAACCTCCTCTATTTTTGGAGTCGTTTAAAAATATTGGTTTTTATGAAGTTTGTAAAGATTATTAATACTGAAGCATCGATGAAGATGATAATCGATATATGATATTCGTTCATTAAAACTATACTGAGAAAGAGTACTCATGAACTGACGATCCTTGCGACAAAACCAGGCCTTAGTTATGAAATTATTTTGCGGTAATACGTCTTTAATACTTGTGCACAATTTCTTATAATAAGAGTGAACATGGAATTATTACATTCATAAATACGTACAAGCTGCATACGTATAGATCAAGTTATTATTGTGAAAAAGCACTAGTTCATTTCTCCTCCCAGACTTGCCTTGTCAATTTATAGTTATCACACGTATCAGCTCCAAAGGATTATCTCTGAATCACGTCACACAAATATGATAATACTGTCTGGTATTCAAGGGACTGTTTGTAGATAAATTGGGTTAAGATATTTCAAGGATTTAAGTGAATTCATCCACTTATCTATCTATAACTAGCCTATAAATAATCTGACGTATATTTTCATTATCAAAATAGGTTACGGTAGTAATACTGCTTAAGGAAAGTAACAAAAACAATTAATCATCAGAAAGACATTTTGGAAATATAAACAAGGTCAACTTAGCTTCCAAAATATAGCCAAAAATCCCGTATTCCAATTTTAAAAATATAGAAGAAATTTTAAGCTCATTGGTTATCCAGTATGTTAATTTGGCAACTACGTATTTCCTACTGAGATGCTAAATACAATGCACGACACATTGCAGGCCGCTACAACCTTGCACTAGGCCAAGGTCAGGGGCCACGAGTAAATAAAATCTTCGAATCAGAGGTCATCGCTCTTTCTAGAATGTGCTTTGGATCTAGAGTGCGGTATGTTTGATTTTGCTATCTTGCAACTTACTTGAAACTTATATCTTCTTAAAACAAGAACTTCACACTTAAACTCCTCAAAACAAAATCATCTTAGGAGCCGCGGCACTAATTTGAACATTTTAATACCATTTGTAAGGTAAATTTTCTCCGAATATACATAAACTATATACCATGTGTAATTGTTTAACCTACAGACATATAAAATTTCATTATCTTTAATTCAACCCGAACTAAGTTGGGACGACGTGTTAATATATTATATAGAGAGAGAGCATGAATTGTGTGAGTTTGTGTGTACGCGGTAATCTCCGGAACCTCGTACCTATTCGAAAAATTCTTTTACCATTTGTATATTAAGTAGATAGTATAATTTAATTATATAATTTATTATTTGGATACATCATTCCGGATCGAATGAAGTTACATATGAATTATAAATATAAAATTTTGTTTCACATTATTTAGAGATTGGTATAAATTATTCCGTCGTAAGATCTACTAATATATAGGTAGATAATGTAATGAATGGAACTCTATTCCAGCTGCACTTGAATGATCTGTTTAAACCTACTATATATGTATATGCAGATAATAGCACAATAGCAGAGATAACTTTTCGAGCCAGTAGGGACGAAATGCAGTCTGAAGGAGAATGTCCGAATGGGGCGATGCCAATTTTATGAGGTTCAATGCCACAAAAACTCAAACGTGTCTGTTTGCCGCCAAGAGAAGCCCGTTTAGATTGACTCTTAATTTTCAGAATGTATCCTTGGAATGCATTGACCGTCTGCAGTTGTTGGGAGTTTGAAAAGTCTTCAAACTTTAACTTTGGTCGGTTCATCGAATCCAAGGCTAAAGCGGCTGCACGGAAACTTGGGGTCCCTTCGAAGGAACGGCGGTACTTCAATACGACTTTTAACTCTGTACAAAGCTCAATTTCGACCATGTGTGTGTCTATTGCCATATTTGGACTAATTCTGCCATAGCTCATCTATCAGCCTTAGACTTAATAGAGAGGCGTGCAAACAGGCCGATTGGTGAGCCAGATCTAGTCGAAACCCGTACATAGCCTTGAGCACAGGTGCATGGTTATCAGCTCTCGATCTCCTAAAGGGTACATTTTGAAGTGTACGCAGGAAATGTTCGATACAATTCCCCCATCGCCGTTCGTCCATCGAACAACTAGACTTGCGTACTGCAAAGGAATTGTCCCCGTCGTTGGTCCCACCTACCTATGATGTGGGAGTCTTCAAGAGGAGAGTGAATGCTTTTTGTAAGTTAGTTCGTTCAACATTTTAGTCTTCATTACCACCTACCATCAGGTGGAAATGTTGTCAAACATTAACTTATCGTATCTAAAAAAAGATAATTCACTCTCATTTTAACCAGCGATAGGTCGCAACGCCGCCGTAAATGGGTAGCAGAGAACTCCTACCATCTGCGTCTTTCTGCTCATTCGTCGCCCTTTGACATAAAAACTGTCCTGTTTAAAGTTAATTTTATAAATCGAACAGCCGTATTTTTTTATGCGAAACCGTTAAGTGCAATCAATAAAAAACGAATTTCCCAATTGGGTAAAAAAATTGATTATCTATCTTAGTAAAAAACAGTAAATCCTAAATAATTACTTGACTAAACTAGCTCAAAAACTGAAACATTCAATGTGCGATTGAACTTCCCAATTAAGTTTTTATGACTCTAAAAAATTGACCTAAAAACATTAAAAATATATATAAAATGAACACGTTTCTTAAAAGTAAAAAACTGTAAAAACAGTAAATAGGAAGTAGAAACTAATTTTGTTTTTATTACAGGTAAGTAAAATAAAACTGTTAAGGTAAAGTGGGCTGGAGAATACCGTATTAAGGCCGCGTTTCCATGGAGATGGAGACGAACGAAGACGAGAGAAGTCGTACTTGAATAATTATGACTCGAAATCTACATTTTATTTCCGCTTCGTTTCCAATAGAAATATATGTAGCGAGCCAAAAATAATTTTACCAATGGAAAGAAAGAAAGCAAAAAATATATTAATACACCGTTCAACAACATAAATTCAACCATTATACAATTAGTATTATGTCTGTCTGTCTGTCACTTCTTAATTGTAATTTTAATAACCCTGCCGTTTAAGCCTTTAAAAGCAGTGATACGTGGCAGTGGCTACTTTTCAACCTGCTAGTGTTATATTATAATGTTATAAGGACCGAAAGTAGCTGCACTTGAACGTCAGTATATCAGTAATTCCAAAAATAATTAGCGTTGGAATTAATATAAGTATTTCATGAACATACTTTTCTAATTTATTGTTCTATGTTATTAATCTTTTGTTGCGATTTATATGCCTGTGATTAACACACACTTTTGCAACACACACTAACACACACAGATTATTATTAAAAAGTGAGGTTATTTTTCCAAATCCAAAAGTGATTAATAATCGATTTAAGTACTCGAATAATTGATACCAATCCACAAAGCTATCGTTTAATCTGATTCGTTTACGCTGTTTATCTAATTCTAATGTAAAATCCTGCATTGTATTTGATTTCATAAAAGTCACGTTCATTTTAAAACTACCCAATCAGTTTTACGGGAAGTATCTATAATAACAAAAGTGTCAACTCCACTACGCAATGCTTAAACAACACGAATAAACTACAGAAATACTATAAACAAACAAAGAATCAGTGCGTACGTTGTAGGAATTCACAAGTGAATTATCTTTAGCGAGGATGATCTACGTAAGTCATAAGTGGAAACCAGAACATTGTGGATTATTTTGTGCTTGATATTAACCTCGCTTGTTACTTTTAAATTTAATATAGAATAAAAATATTAATATAAAATTACACATAAGTATTTTAATAATCCGTAAAATTATTATTACCCAGTAATCTGCCCACGCTTTGCTTTAGAAAATTCCACAGAAACAGATCCGTGTTCCACTATGAAAACTCTCCTAGATCTCCCTTAATATGATTTCCAAATAGTCTAAGAATCATCTGAATCTATTCAGTAGTTTAAGTATATATGTATGTATATACACAGAAAAACTGACAGACCAAAATTTACATATTTTAAAATAAAAAAAATATATCGATACAAAGCGATTTAGTGTCGTAAGAATTTAACTTTGATGTGATGACGTATAAAATATATTGACCATATGATTTTTATTGCCAGAATTGAGTTCGAATAAGTTCCATTAAAGATATTATGTTAAACCATTATTAAGCTATATAATATTAAGTATATTTTAATGAAGAAAATAAAGTTCAATGCTATTTAAACATAAGTTATATTCAAATTTACCTGCTTGGCGTTCTTCACTTACACCATGCACATCATTTCACACAAATGTTTATGCTGCTGTATTACCATGATGCGGATTGCAGATGCAACCTCAATGATCCCATCGTCTCTATTATCAGGTAATTAAATCTAATTTAACCTATATATTCAGTATAGCAGAGACAAATCAGAGGGAGATTATAAAAACTGGCCAATTTTTTCTGTCCATTTCAAACACTAAAGCCTAATTCGGAAACTATTTGTGCTTCTTCCATTGCTGACGGTTGTACTAGTTAGAGCCGACGTGCCTGAGACGTCGAGGAGGTCCAGAAAGTTATTTTAAGCGCTGAGTGTGCGGTATCATGATGTCATCTGAGTTAATATCCCTCGGAGCCTCGTATTTGTTCGTTTTTTGCTCATTATAGAGGACTTTCAGCAAGAATTTTGTATACCATTCAGCATTGGTACTACTTCGATTTCGTCAAAATGAAAATAACTAGTGTAAAAATGTTCTCTGCACATCTCAATCGCTTTACTCCTACCAAGGATTGGATCATTTTGAGACAACCAAATCAAAGACCGTATATCTTTATCCAAATAATTATATAAGCAAAATCTCTTTATGGTAATTTGTCTACTCATTTCAATTATAGATTTAATTACAACATGTATCATGTCCTATAGTTATCCAGTGCTATTCAGTTTACACCAGTGGTGAACGGTGGCAATATCATTTTTTACAAATATTTTTTACAAAATATTAAGAGAGATTTACAAAATATCTCTTAGATTATTCATCCACTTTTATGCGACGTTTAAAATTATAAATAAATCATCGCGCAAAACATTCCAAACTAAATCTATTTGTCAATAAAACGATATTTCAATTCAGCTCATAATAATATGTAGAAGGATATTTTGAATTGAAACCAACCTATTTTTGCTTCTAGATAATCGTATTTTCAAAATAAATCAGAACTGCCCAATGCATTATACATAAAAAAATGTTTTTCACCAAATTTCTGCCTGGCCTACAAACGCCACAGCGGCTTATAAATATCGTGTGAAACTCACAGAACTATCGGCACCGACTGAAAGAGTTGTATTCACTGTTTGACCACTTTATTATTCAAAAATTATTAATTTAGAATGAGGTTTTACTAAGACTTTTTTTATCATAACGTAAGACAATTTCTGTAACTAACAACAAACTAAAATTATTTTTTTAGAATATGCTTGAATCCGATGGATATATATTGTATCAAAATCTACAATTTTTAATTCGCTGTTCACTCTATAGTTCGATTACACTGTGCTTACATATACCGCAACTCATTCGTCCGCCAGTTATGCGTCTCGACCTATACAAGTTAAATAAAAATCAGGTCAATCGTATAACAATTACATGTCAACTACAAATATGTTTTTACATTATGAGGAAAGGGTTTTTATTATTTAAATTATATTGATAACTTTATTGTAAGACTTTATTGTGTATAAACACACATACCCTTGTTAGTGTATTACTTGGATCACGTATTGTGAAGTCGTGGACACGATTAAATAAATTCAGTTGAAGCAAAAAAAACAATTAACGACCATTGGCTGGGCTGGCTGGGAATATTTATTTAGCTCGGCCTGTGGTAAGGCATTTCGGGACTCGGAAGAAGCCAACATATTTTCTCAGGCATATAAAGTGGAAAATCACTTCCTAGTGTGGCATCCGCTGTTGAGAAAGAGTACCCATTTTAGAGTTTAGAAACCGCCCTTTGATTATCAGTGAAATCGCGTCCTCTTAAGCGTTTACGATATTACAAGATTTGGTTGGATCGAATGGATTTAATTGCCTACGAAACTGTTTTGGACAGCGTAAGAGCTGAAAGTAATATATATATACAAGTAAAATATCACAAGGACTAACCCTCTATAAAATCAGATCATTCGCAAAGATCCAAAAACCTTCTGAGGTTCGTTCCACATCGCACGCTCGGTCGCACGCGACAGATATTGCGAAATTCAAAACCACGTGTGTAGGTCAGTGCTTTATTTAATTAATGTTGATAATGAATAATGAATTATGTTAATTATATTGGCGCATAGACTAACACATGCAGCCTTGCGAAATTTAATACGATTACTTCATGAAGTCCACGAATAGCACGATATGTGCACGATAGCAAGTATGGTAATATCTTGCACCCCAGTAGAGTGAAAGTAGTCGACTGCTGGATATGAGTTTGGAAGATGTTGGTCCGATGATTGGTCCGTAATTGCAATTTAAATTAAATTTTTCAAAATTTTGTACTCATTTGGGTACTAGGCTTTGCTCTATAAGTGGATCAGTGTAGACGGCTCCCCCTGATTACTCCACTACGCTGCACTTACATGTTCGACTAACGATAGTTTTAGGTAGTCTTATGCCATCGACATGGCAACGACAGTTACACTTAACGATATCAATCGAGAACGACGATTTAACGAACCCCGAAGCACGGATGCACTCTAGAAATATGCCTTGAAAAGATCACCGATCCAACTACCGATTGAACCGAAAACTGCTTAACTTGATCGATCCAAACCATCGACACAAGTCTATGAGCTATAATCTAGCGGATTGTGAAAAGTCTACCATAGTTAACAAAACATTATTGATATATTAATAAAAAAATATTTTTAGTTTTTTTTTTTTTTAATTCGAAACAATTAAATTAAATAAATTGAAGAGCAGTTTTACTTCATATCGCTTGGTGAAACGACATCCGTGTCCTATAAGACTGGAAATGTAAACTGCAATGTAATGAAAATGTAATATACACAATACCAAATTTAAACTCATTACATATTTAATGCCCATTAAGTTGAATCACCTCAATATTATTAAGAATGACAAGGATGATCTCAATGCATAGTGACAGTGTTTTTATTCGGTACCTTACTATTTTATCACTTACTTTGATTGATTTATGCCTAAAGACATTCAGATATATTTTATATGGTTGTCAGTAACCCTGTTAAGCCTATCCACAGTCAGTTAAATCCCTATAATAAGGATCTAATATACAAAATAAAGTATTTTTAACGCAGTTTACATTTATACAAAGTCTGTACGTTACATATTTTTTGAACGAAGGTTAGGTATTATTATTTAGATGATAACTCGTTGACGATGAACGTTATCTATAACACTTTTTATCCCTGGAAATCGATATGTTTACACCCGAATAACATTATAATTATGAGAGAAATAAACAGTTTAACTTCTTTTTTGCAGCTATTACAATGAATATGTGTTGATATTAGAACTAGGTAAACCGATGCCTTAAACGATAAAATAAGGCAAGATTGACATTTTTTAAATGCCTCACGAATCTCAATAACAGTTGTTTGGAGTAAGTACGCTATATATATACCTACAGGCGTACGTTTGGCGACCTGAAGCTACTAAAACTGAAGTGGGCTGCCCTACGGCTGCAGTTCAATGTCGGTGCCCTCAGCGAAGGTCTGCCATCATACGAATAATTACTAAAGCTTCAGTTGCATCGTCCCTGACTGAGCTTAAAGTTACCTTGAATTTTGTGTTACGACTGTGTTTTTATACTTAGAACGCAAGAAGTAAAACTTGCCACGAAGTGTCACACCGACACGGTATTAATGCTCTTTTACGATGTTTGATCAAGCATTTAAACTTTGCACGGGAGTAAATTTTTTAATGTATTACAACGTATAAATAACAAATGTTTGCGAGTATTGCATCACTTGTTCAAAATTTACGTAACCTTGCAAGTTTTTTGTAAGCAAAACGAAGCTTATATTTGAAGAATATTTAGAAGTATTCAAATAGGAGATCGACGTTTTTCTGAGAGTTGTAATAAATTTCATGGATAAACTATTGAAAAGTGCCCTGAAATCTGTGCTGGGTTAAGAGCCAGGTTTATACAAAATTACATGTTTTGTTGTCAATAACCGATAAACCTCGACCTAACACCTATCATTTAATCAATGGTTACATGATACTGTAGACTAGGGATGTTATGGATGTGATATTTCGGATCCGGATATGGTTACGGATATATGAATCATAATTTACCGGTTTCGGTTATGGTTATGGATATGAAATTATTTCGGATTATCCGATTGTTTTGGTTAATTTCGGTTACGGATATTAGATAATTCACGACTTGGAAAAAATATTTATAACATATTTACAAAGTTTGATTTTGTGTTTAGGTTTTATGTGGTATTATAATCACAGAAAAAAATAAGTAAACCAGTCATAACGTACTTCATTTAGACTCTGCTTCTATCCGAAATTATCCAAAACATTTTTATCGGTTTCGGTTACGGTTTCGGATATATTTTTATTTCGGATATCCAAAAGTTTCGGTTACGGTTACGGAGCTCCATACCATCCCTGCTGCAGACGTACGTTCTACCACTCCGACCGTCGGGGTAAAAAAAGTATCGTGAAACCTGCTTATAAACTGACTCTCCGATGGAAAAGAAACACACAATTTTTTAACGATAACTTCTAGAATTAATTTTATAATCCCCAACTTTGGGGGACCTGCTCGCTAACTGAAAGTTGTGAAAGGTATGTAAAGTCTACTAATCCGGTCTTGGCCAGCGTGGCGAACAATAGCCTTAATCTCACAATGGGGGGGGCATTGTGAGAGAAGTGCCGAGCCCAAGAATGGATCAATTATATGTTGTAATGATGACTTTTCTCAGGTTAACTAGATCACTCGGCCCGTCAGAAAATGTTTAATTAAATTTTAAGTTTATGTCGAGGGTCACGAATTTTTGAATGATTTTAGGAAAGTATTTGCTCTGGCCTTGACTACTGAAGTGGTTTCTTCTTACTTCGCGCTTTGGCTTTTTCACAAAATTTTAATATTTTTCATGTTTTTATCATAATAAAATTAAACTGCTTCGGTTCAATTTACAAGGCTGGAGAAATATAATGTTTTTATCCTACATAAACTTCTTATTATAAACATTTTGTTATTGTTATTATTATTGTTCTATTTAATTAAAAATTTAATTTATTATTTTATTCATGAATTTTTATGTTGTTATTATATTATTATTATTATTAATTAATTATTTAATTAAATTATTATTATTGTCATTGACTAAAACTTGCATTCGTATAATGGTAGAAGTTGGTAGTTAAGACTTGTATGAGAGAGTGTCTGTCTGTCCAGCTCATTCTGAGCCGCCAGTATTGTATTCGTATGCGACATTATACAAAACCATATTATCCTAAAATTAAATAAAAATTATTGCTTTTGTTTTAATTTTTTCTAATTAAAATCCTTGGGACGCGGAGAAGGAAAAAAATATATTGCCACAACATGACTTTATTTACGTATTTATGAATATGAATATGATACGTTTAACAAGTCCGTAACCGTCAAAAGTTAATTTTTCATTTAAAAAAATGTAGTTCTGTGTGTTAATTATATGTAATATGGAAAATGTAGATTTCTCGGAATATACACGTTCGAAGTTACAGATTGAGAGAGACGCATGAAATTTTAAGTAAGCAAGTACAATAATTGCTAGTCACACTTCCTCATGCTAAGAATTAAATTCCTAATGGCTCGCACTATTATGTCTGTGGTTAAAGAATTGCTCGGCTACATCTCAACCTACATCTGTTAAACGTGGAAAGAAAATATAAAGCAAGCTTGAAATGTATGCTATTTATAGATAGATAAAACTATTTACGTGCGTTTGTAATTGTTGAAAGGTTTACACTTAATAACAATGCAAAACAGAATTTTAATAAAATAACAAATTTTGTTCCGTAATTCTTATTCAAAGCTTCAGTTCAATTAATTTAATTTAAATTAAACCAGGTGCACACAACGTGAAATTAAACGTAAATTGAAAAAGATGACGATCTGATTTAATCGACGGGCGTCACCCCCGAAGAAAAGTTGACGTCACGCGCACAAGCGGTGAAACATTTGAAAGTTACTAATTATTATGAAATTTTGAACAAAACTGTCTCTCAAGTCTCCAACATCCTAACTTATAAATAAGGTAAGTTGCATCTGCTTTGCGAATCACTTTCTCTCCCAAATCTATGAACAAAATCCTTTAAGTATTTAAAAGTCGATCGAGGCATAACATAATCTCGCTGTTATGTTCATTATAGCCGACACCAATGTTCACTTATTTTATTAGAATACATTTCAAATGTTAGTGTCGTCTCAAATCCAAGCTAACTTCCTTCCTCGTGGAGCACAATGGAAATCGCAAGTTGCAAGTGACCACTTACATTGTTTACGTTATCTACCTAACGTTCACACACTCACACTCCCGCCCTAGAATTTGTTGTGACTACTGACATGGAATTATCCAAATAACTCGTCAGAAACACCCATGACTCGATAAGCAATGTCTGTCACATAAATAACTGTCCCGACCAGAAATCGAACCTGGAACCCCTCAGCACAGGCTCACCATCAACTTGGCTACGCGGTCGTCGGATTGTATATATTTAGGTTTCTCCAAGACCTCTGTATGACCCCACTCTATACGTCACCGTCAGAACAAAGTGTAATGTACATAAAACTTTAATCACAATGAATAACTCAGTATAATAATTGATGATTATTATGTATTAGTTTAAAAAAATAACCAATAGCCACACGTGGGATGGGACGTGCGTGTCATTTGCGTCCAGTCGTACCGCGAACACGTGGCTAAATATGAGAGTCGACGTTACTCTGTTCATGAGTAGATAATGTGTATTGATCTTATAAGATTTATACTATAACATCAAGCAAACAGAATGTCCCGTTGCATGCTTCTGCTGCATTATGAATACCTAGTTCACAGATAAAATAACAAAAATTTTATAATTTTATTGATGTAATAGGCAAAAATTACTCTGATCAATTTAGCAATTTTAAAAATATAAATGAAACATATACATTACATATAAAATTACTGCTATAACAATCATGTTATATCCTTTTAAGGATTGTTTATGCTAGTTCCATGGAGCAGAACAAATTTATTCATTTTAGCTTACACCTACAAAAATTGAGGTGCAGATCTTGCTC
>DWPT01000489.1:0-23891 GCA_018251895.1 Agathymus mariae mariae
GACTAATCTATCGGCTCGGTCAGCGTGACCCAGTCATAACGTGCTTTATTTAGACTCGACCACTATCCGAAATTATCCGAAACATTTTTATCGGATTCAGTTACGGTTACGGACATATTTTTATATCGGAAATCCGATAGTTTCGGTTACGGTTACGGAGCTCCATAACATCCCTGGTGAACATACGCGAGCGGTAGTGTGAAACATCAGTTCCTTTCGCCGTTTCGTCTCCTCAATGTTAAAGCACCTTTTCGAAACAGTAGTAGAAGCAAAAAATGCCGTGCATAAGTGTATTTACAGAATACCTAAATGATTTTAATTTGATTGGATTTGATTTAATACCCAACTGAACTGAGTGAGTATCCGTTGCAGTTAAAATGCTTAATATTACAATCATATGTTTCACGAACTGATACATCACATATATCTATAGCTTATATTTATATATAATTAGATTCGAATCCTACACTCCCATGTGACGATTACAACCAACTGGGCTATAGAGTAAGCCGATTCAATTTGCTAAGTGCCAATCTGTAAAATAATTATAGCGTATCAACTAAAAACGGTACCTTATAATATCAAGATAGGGGATATTTACCAGAATTTTTAACACCGATCAGCATATCGACTGCTACGCCACCTAGATACGTATCGCATCGCGCGCATAAACACTTGAATAACGACACGCCGCCAGCTGTTCATACCGTGTTGCGACGACAGCGGCACCGCCATAAGGTGGGGCTCGTGTCGATCATAAAATAAAGTGGATCCCGTTTAAATTAAGAGCATTTTGATGTTCTGCACACGCTAGCAATGACTGGCGGTCTCCGCGCCGAATACCACATTTGTATGGAAACAATCATTTTTACACGTCTGCCTCTTATTTCAACCGTGCGTTGATGCTCGTGTTTACATTAATAAATGAACCAAAATCATTCTAATACGTGACTCGTTAACATCAACGTCGCGGCTGTGACATCGCCGTTAGTGGCGTTTGTGTGTGTGAGAGAGAGACAGATAGAAATCTAGGCAGATATATAGAGAGAAGATATAGTATAGATTTTTAGTCCATTACAGTTTTGATTTTGTGATAAAAATATTCCATGCATTTTCAACATAATATTGTCATGAATAAAGCAATAAAGTGACGAAGTCAAATCTACAGACATTTGAATACAAGGTATGTTTATAAAAAAACCTTTCTCGCCAGTAAATCCACAACAGCATAACAAGAGCATGAGGACCGTACAATTAATCAAGCAGAATTTAAAACGCTCCTCAAGAGCCGGAGTCAAACGCGCCAACAAAGCGACGCCAAGAATAATGCCCTTACGGGTACCATTTCACAAATTAAACAATGCGGGAGCAAGGCGAATTCAAATCGTGAAACTGGTTTTTTCGAGTTTATTACTCGCTTGTATTATCGCGAGCGAGATACGAGAGAGGTTTTGTGTGTCTGACGAAAGTACAACCAAATTTAGTGGATTTGGCAACCTTTCTTACCTTTCTTTCTTAACCTTCCGCTCATTTCCTGGCCGACAACACATCAGTGATACCTTTGCTCTTGCCGATGTCCATGGACGACGATGATCACTTACCATCAGGTGGCTCGTCTGCTCGTTTGTCGGTTATTACCATAAATAAAAACCTTTGCTTTGATTAATTGCTACGTTGGTAGAGACCCCGTTTGATGATAGAGGGTGTCCGTGATCAGTGCCCCGCTTGGGCAGATATTTAGATGACAAATAATTATTGGGACTCAGATCATTGTAGTTTGTGATGTCATATTTATGATTTTCCAGGCTACCGGCAACACAGACAATTGTAATGCGGCGCAACCCACGAGAATCCATAGGAATTTAAAAAAGTTTTTTACACTGCTAGGCAGGTCTTTTCTCTTAAAGCTGAGGGCGTCAAGAATGCTCTGTTACACTATTTAAAGAGTGGTAAAGTGGTTAGTGTCTATAATTATATGTGTCGTTTACTCGTTCTTTATTTAACGTAACGGTCACAGCACGGAGGCGCTTAAAAAATTGTGGTCATTAAAATACGTGACCTTGTTACCATGTAAGTCCTGATCGTCCGCCGGCGCCATTGCTACACCTCTAATCAACAAAATATTTTTTGAAAACTCAACGCGTTGATCACGTGATATGGAGAAAAATATGAAAATCTCTATTATGAGATGTTATAATTTTAACGTGTGAAACATAAATGTTCAATATTTTTCTTTATCTTTGAAGTAATTAACTGTTTACCAGTGATGTAGTAGTATGGATTACCTACATAGATCATATTTTAAATTTACATTAACGAGTAATTATAAATTTACCTTACAAAATAAAAACTATGTAATTTATTAATACTCTATGTAAAAAGTTCCTGTACACGCTTATGATAAATACTCTGTAATAATGGATAAACTCTTTTCGGTAAAATTTGTCAAAAACTTTATCCTTATAAACGAATCGATAGAATAAACGATACTGAAAACTAAGTTTTAATTTGATTGCGTTCATCAAACAATAAATTATGTTATATTATTATTTTATAAATTATTCTCTATTTAGCTCCAAGTTAACCACCGGCAATAAGACAAGCGCCTCCGATGCGTAGGAGTGGCGTAGGTGTGTCACACGCAAAAAGAGCAGAGTTTTAAATGAGTGTTTTTGTGATAAATCAAAGTCCCGCCTCTCACCTCACTACTGAGTTAGTTCGTGTCCCGTGGCTTGTTTGTACGGCGGTTACGATAATTTGCTTCAACCACTCGCTCGTGTCTATTAAAAATACGGTCCAAACAGCTAAGCGACACATAGATTTTTTTTTTTCGTAAAGATGTAAAATGTAAGATGGATCGAAGGATGGTGATAAGGGTTCTATGTCAGACTGGTTAGCTACAACAGCAAAAATCATCGCTTCCATCAGACCCATAAAAATACACACGCAGAGACATAAAGAAATCTTCACGAACATCCGATTGAGTAGTGACTCTTTATTGTTTTGGTTTGAATATAATTATTTATTGGGCAACCGCTTAATTAGACCGGTTTTCATATATGGAGCGGGTCGAACCTGCACCATGGTGTTGTACACACACGTTATATATATTACCTGCACACCCAATTAGGATTTAACGCGTAAATTTGGAAACGTCCTAATGACAAAACTGTGAGCTTCCATTCATAAAACCACGTCGATTTCATTGCAATAAGAGGTAAGAGTCAAGTTATTTATGCAAGGAACTAGTTCTAATTAGAAAAGGTATTTTACTACCCCGTTTGGAGGAAACAGCTAGACGACGCGCGTGTCGCACTCATTCAGGAACGTGTGGTAGGTTAGTATTTATGGCTACTTTCCAATTGTTTCAGTTGACGGAGTACTCGAAGCCAGTAGTTTTCACATTTTAACCTTAACGGGTACTCACGATTTTTATGGTTTGTCTAATCGTGAGTACACCTTACAGTTACAATGCATAATTTCCGCTGTATAACAAGTTATATGAATATTTTAAATAAAGAATATTTTAAGTAAGTAAGTAATATTTTAAGTAAGTAATATTTTAAGTAAAACATAATTACAGACAAAACACCAAACAGTATTATATACAAGTGTCTTATCGCAGAACACTGTAAGTGAAATCTGTATCAATCCATCAGGCGCGCCGCACATCAACTAATTCGATGTTTATACGTAATAGTGTGACAAAGCGTAACAGAGATAAGGGCCACCGCACACTGCGGGGACAATAAATAACGTCATATTAGAGCCGGTATTAACTACGGCGGCGCACGTGCGTGGGCAGCGCGGGTGACGGAGCGAGGCTGTAACTGAGATTTAGGTAACATTTTTTGCAGTAATTAAAATATTATTTTTGTATGAAAAGATCATTTAATGCTTGTAAACGGTTGAATTAATTTTAAGGATGACAGCAGCTGGTAATTTGCATGCGTCTTTATTTAACGATTGTATGACCTATACGTATTCACGTATACAAACGAGATGTTCTTTCACACGTTTCCTTTTACAATTCAATGATGCTTAGAGCTTTGTTAAAAGATATTACACAAAGCCTCATAAAAGTTCAACGAGGTGATACTTTGTACGGACTCACTGTGATATTTCTCCATTAATTTCAGTTTGAAGGATGTACATATGAATGTGCCCGATTCGTCTAATGTTTAGCTGGTAGACAATACCCGATAATAATTTTCGACCCCATAGCCCAGTTGGTGGTGATTCTGCCTGCCGAGCGAGGGGTTCCATTATCGGCCGGCCAGACATTTATGTGACAGATAAATGTTTGATCATGGGTGTTTGTAATTTGTGTAAGCTCATGCCACCCGCAACACAGACAATCTTAGTGCGGCGTGTCAGTCTGTAAGCGCTAAAAAAATATAGGGTCTTCGGGTAGATACAGAATTTATTCTTATTAATATTACACGTTTACATAGCTTATATACTAACGCCTGGAAATATCTTCCAGTCGCTGCGTGAAGTAAAGCAGGTTTTCAATAACATAGACTAGAATCTCAAGCCAGGACACCATTAAACGATCGGTGCGAATCAGCGTAATTGTCTATAAAAAAATCTATAAAATTTTCACATCGCTCTATTTGCATCCCAGCCGTGGCTGCCAGTAGCAATAGTGAATGAATTCGAATTATTAATGACCCCGATGTTATCTGCATTCCGCGTCTGTGTGCTCTATGGCACGCTCTTGTGTACCCGCCAACACGTGTTTATAGGTCGAACGAATCTGACGTTAGTTATCTTTGTATAAGTGTAACTTGACCATTAATCAATATTAATAGTTATTCAGATATATAAAAAAAAACAATAAAATAAACATTTTGTTTTATGTCAATAGCCGACAGATAAACAAATGGACCGTGCCATTGTAAGATCTGACGTGTTGACGACCAAGATGGAATTGAGGGACCTGCTTATAGCTGACTCCGTTGACTCTGCTGACTCTGCAGCCGAGACACATTTGACGGTTCATTCTATAAGGAGGGTCTAGAACATTATATGTCGTGAGTGGACTAAAAATAGTTGTCCCACATGTTTCTCCCGGCTAAGGATTGAATCCAGAGTCGTTCACTCCGCAACTAGGGTCACCAGTCAGAATGTAAACTACGCTAAGCAACGAAGCTGATTATTGGAGTGTCATTGACTTTGGTAACGTTAAATATGTAGTTTATTTAACCATAATAAATTAATTATCGGACAAATATATAACGGTGCACTGAATATTTAATTAACGATAGTAAATAGTTAAAACGATGGTAAGTATTATGTGATACAAAATTAACAGCCCCTATTTGTTAACATTACAATGATTTCGCCGCGAAATCACCAACAATTTCGATATCTAAGCTTTGGGACCGTACCTAGTGCCGTCTTTTCGTTCACCAACTACCATACAGCTGACTCGACCATGTTTCTGTCACTGTCTTCTGTCACACAGTAATGTAAGTCGCAGAGGGCTTTAGTGTCAGAATAAACGCTAATACTACAACGATACCGATTGGTTATTATTGTTACTCGTACCACGCTAATTACACCTGCATATATATCCTGCGCGTGGGCGGGGCATGGGAACATTCGAGTGCGCATTTTTACCAGCCACTGGTTATTTTTAGGTGAATACAACTGAAGAGTGAGCGATGAGCGATTTTAAAATGTTGAATGCATCAAATAAACATTTTTTGTAATGATTATCGAAGTGTTGTTATTTTCACTAACCATAGGTAACTAACCGTGCACGAACCATAAGCAATATCACAGAGCTACATAGACTAAAGCGTTAACACACATTTCGTTCCGCGCGTAATCGCCAGAGGAGCTCTGTACAAACGCATGGGATACACGTTTTGCTCGGATTTCCCAAAACGTTTGAGGTTCAGATGTAGTTGGTACTTCCCGGCAGAGGTTACACAAGATAGATTCGCCAATAGTTCAACAAGAAAACCAACTAAGTAAGTAATTGGTAAATGGTTATTGTCACCTCATATCCGGTGGTATGAAAAAATATGGAGGAATTTGAGAGCTAATAACCAAAGACTTTGAAATTAGGTTTAAATATAAAAATTGGTTACTTCGGAGCTGTACATTGTAAATCAGAGCACTTGGTTTGGTACCGTTCTTGTATAGATGGGCCTCTTTCCGGCACGCTGATGCTTCTGCGTATGTCAAAGTTGTAACTGTTCAATTCATATAAATACAGGGTATGCTATTTTTTATTAGAGATTCTGTTGAGATAACACATTTTATAAAGAAAACTTATAATTATTTTGTCGGCTACTTGTAGTTTTATCAATTTAACGTACTAGACTTATTGGCCAAAGAAAACATCGTGGAGATATGAATGGCACGAGCAAGAGGGATTCCTATTTATATGAATAATATTCATAAGCACCTGGACCTAGTGTTACCCTGACGGGTATATAGTAAACGTTCCACTACCCGATACAACAGCTTTTTAAAGCTATCAGATATTATTACTAAACAGATATATATGCCATAAATCCTTCCAACAGCTTATAACTTACACCCCGCACATCGATTTAAACTCTAATTGTCCACCAAACACACACAACGAGGAAAGTAATTGTTTTATGTGGCAACACAAAGGTAGGCTGTCTCGTAAAATGGTTACGTTAGCTATTAGCGGCTGGCTTAATATGTTAACGCCTGCACCACCGCGCCGGTCCACCGCACCCTGTGGCCACTGGCACTTTTCAAATCGCTAACGCAACTAGTCTGGTAAATGTTTACACGTTTTCTTACCAAAAAGTGTCAATTTGAACCGGATACGATTTGGAATGTTACAAAAGTAAATTTTTGAGATTTACTTGTTTGTTAACTGAGAAACTATCAGTGTTTTGTTGCAGACTCTCTTTGGACAATTTTAATTATATTTGTTAATAGAAAATCTTTAAATGTTACCAGTCAATCTTTAGGTTATATTCCTAAATAGTAATTAGTAGGTAGTAACTTTACTGTGAAAGTTAGAGTGATTATTTTAATAATAATGCGTGCTCAACTTCTGAAAAAGAGAGTGTACATAATATTTACGCGGTTCCAATATCTTGTGGAAAAATTTCAAAAGAAAAGTATAATATCGTAATAAAATTTAATTTATGTCAGGTCACCCTTGACCGGCGGCCGATGATTCACCGGCGCCTGCGCAAGGCCAAGACGTCCCCGTCACAGATTAAAATCACTTGGCAGTAATTCATGTACGTACCTAGATAAGCGCAAATAAGCACTTATTCACTGGATGACGTCATACGCTCTGAGTGTTTTGAAAATGACAGATACTCAGTTATAATGATTTATAGCTGTTGAAGGATCATTAACTAGATGTCAAATGGCTTTGTAACACCAGAAGCGAGATAAACTAAATGTACATTAACAAAAATCGATTTCTGAAAAGTAATTGAATTTAATATAATAGTAATTGAATTGAATTTAATATTTGCTGTTACATTAAAAACATACATATTCTTTGATATAACTATTAGTGAAAGCGTGACTTACGAACGACTTGACTGATTGAGATTGTATTCACACCATATGGTACATGTCGAGACGATGGTTCAAATGTAGCAATATTATTGACAAATTCTAAACTTATAGCATTTGTATGTAATGGAAGTTCTACCTACGATAAGATTATCGCAGTCAGATGACTGCACTTCTCATGATATACGCAACTGATTTAATGGGCGTGAATGTTCCATATGATCATTTTGAGGTCAAAGACGACCTCTGAAAGGTGACCTGATGACCCTATGGATATTGAAACAGCTGATTATCTTCTCAATTATATTTGTGATTAAAATAACTAAATTAAACTTTCCATTTTTATTTTATATTAATTCGTCTTTTTTATCAAGGGTGCTCAAAGAAAGAAATATCTCAATTTAATTCGTGGATTGCATGACAGTAAACATAATAATGAATAATGCCCTTGAAGCTACATCGATTCAGACTAGACGAAACGTGTTCGCGAGGAGCACACGGTCGCGATAAACGACGGCCGCTGGTTTTCAGAGCGATCTGCAAGTAGTCCAGGTCGAACGAGTGGCGATGGGGCCAGGGACTACACAAACGAGTTAACTGGTAAGTGGTAAGTGGATTATGGATATATAGTAATTTGAACTTACGATATGATACCATTAAAGGTAAAATGTACAGGGTTCGAGAAGATGTACGAGTTAGTTTAAAATCATATTAATCAGTTATCCAAAATATGCAATGACCATGTAACGCCGTCTTGGCTATGTGCCGGCTGATACCACGGTAAGAAAGACATTCAATAGTTGTCTACTAGACATTCGTAACGATGTACATTATTAAGAAATATGCCTGTTTACTGATAAAGAATCTAATTACAGTAATTGAACGTTTGGTGGTTAAAGGAACCCCGCGGACTCACGAATTGCTAAACCGCTTTTAATTAAACTCCATAAAAATTACTCCCGACCGCGCAAAAATTTCGACCTCTGCTCCGTTGATTAAACAAATATTAAAATTTTTGTTACTTCAAGCAGATTAAAAATAAAAATTATACAGAAAATTATCGTAACACTTGATCACAAAGATTTGTGCAAGTAAAAAAAAGTAAAAAAAGTTTTAAAATACGTTCAATGTACTTTCTTTTTTACTTTCCTTAATTTCATGGTCGACAACGCATCACTACGGTATCACAACTTTTGGTCTTGTTGATTTTCACGGGCGACAATGACCATTTACCATCAGGTGACTCGTCTGTTCGTTTGTCGGCGACCACTAAAAAAAATTAACTTTCCACTAGCATCTGGTCACAACGTGTTAAACAATTTTTCCAGTCCACCGCAGATGCGTCGTCGCCTTGATTATCTCTTTATTATAGTGAATAAAATGATGTGGTATACATGGGTGGTATATATACATGGTACAGAGTCATGACTATAAGTAGGAAAATTGTTATATTGCTGTGCAGCCCAATAAGTCCTTATTGAGGCAGCAGTCCTCGGAAATTGCAATCAGCAAATGCAAAATTTGTAACAAATATTTGGCACATCATACCATTTGGCAATAATGCTCCTTCGATTTCGTTTAACAATGACTCCAGATAACCCGTTAAAGTTAATAAACCGGCGATTAAAATCCAGCCTTGAAAGAGCCAAACCGTTTCAGCGATTCGTTGATGGATGAATTTGATAATTTCAAGATTAATCATTAATCACAAACAACAACAGCGAAACAGCAACACGAGCCTGCGTTAAAATGTAAGGTAAAAGGTTTTCAACGCGAATTAATTCTCGCCATTCGAATTAATTCTCGTCATTCGAATTAATTCTCGTCATCCTCTTCAATTAACTTGTCTACTGCTCCCGCGATTCCTCCTAAAATAGTCTGCAAAGGCGAACACTTTAAGGGAGTCCTGTGGTGGATTAAAAAAACGAATAGCGAGATACAGATAGTTGAGATTGCAGGAAAAAAATGAGGAGTTCGTGGACACATAGCCTTGGATAAGAGCCATCACGAGGAAGCCACAGTAACCCGATCCGAGTGGGTGAGTAACGCAATGTTTACCCTCCCGTCACGTATTAATCTATACAAGAATCGCACCTCAATGAATCATATAAATCACACTACACATGCCTTTGTGATGTACTAAATACCGAGGTCATTTTAGCTGGATAGTAGGCCCGCTGCGCGAAGGGTCTCAGGTTCGATTTTCGAATGATAGACTTGCGTGTGTGATGAATTCTTGTGACAGAGTTAACCGATGGACCCTGCATTAAATCCTCTCCGCCCACAGTATCTGCACCTCTTAGTGTTAAGATTTGTATAATAAAATCAAAAATAAATCTTTGTTCTGGGGTCACGATTGTTTATGATATGTTAACTGTGTAGTACATAAATAAATCCATGCCAAACAAGACACAGGGTGTCCTGGAGAATGATCATTGCTGAGATATATAACCATACGCATTCTCTAAAAGGGCCATTACATACGCGAATTTTATACGCGTTAATCAGTAACCGATTTAATTTCTTGTAATTGTAATTGTGTAATAAGATGCAAATACATAAAATTTTGGGAAGATAGAAAGATATCACAGGTCAAATTCTGATATACTATAAGATAATATATCCAAAAGACCATATTTACTTAAAGTTGGAATTTTTACGCCTTAACACTTAGGTTACCCAAAGTGAACGTAAAACATTACGGGGGTTTGATTTGAGAGAAAAATTAAATAGAAAAAAAATGCTAGCTATGTTTGACATTGATTTTTGTCTATCTATACCAATAATAAAATTCTAACTGATCGCTTTCTGTACATGAATGATATATGAGAAAAAACATTATTAGGGGCCTTTATTGACGCAATAGAACCCAAAATTGTTGTTGTTAGAATTTCTGTCTGTTTTTCTGTGCGTTTCTTCCCGCTAATCTCATAAACGGTTTAACCGATTTCCTTCTGGGTTTCACTAATGCATTGCAATAAGCGTCACTCAATACTTAAAGGATTGCGATCAGTCTAGAAATAAAAGAGTTATAAATTTATTTAAATAATGTAACGCGTAATTTTCCTGAAGCAAAGCGAGGGTAGTTTGCTAGTTTTAATTTTTTTAAACTCATAGATAAAAAAAGTGAATACATGAAAATGCACCTCACCATGACTACTAAGATTAAAAGAATTTGAAAAATAATAACTACATGTATCAAGTAAATGTTCATTAAACCTATATGAATGCCTCAAGTATCTTATCTTCCACAGGGATACAAAAAATACCTTTAAATATTTTGTACCACTACCAGAGAGAGTCTGCACAAAGTGATGCAGTACATCGGTTTTAATGCGTCGGAGTTAAAAAATGGTATGTACACGTCGGGGAGGCTGCTAATTCCATTCTCATTAACGCATTGAAGCATTTAGTCACGAATCAATTAAAGCAGTGCATCCACGATACATTTCATTATATAACAGTTACTATATATTATTGTATAATTTTACTGAATGTAAGCGACAAAATTTGATGTCTATGAACTGCGGTATCGGTTTCGTCCCGAGCAAACCGTTTAAATGTGCTTTGGAATTGACTTTATATGTAAAACACATATGTGGTATAACACTAGAAATGTGTCTTTGAATATTACTTTCACACTCTAAGTCTATAGGTAAATACACAGTTATGCCCATTAAAGAGGTTATTTCCGGTGTTACCTCTACCGTGGAGCAGCACCCTAACACTTGCCCATCTCACCCGCTGCGCGTTGACATTTCGATTTACAAATTGCTCCCTTGTTATTTACTGTCCTTTGTTTTGTCTGTTCAAGTAAATTTCTGTTACACTGTGTAATAGGACTCTACCCAATAGTCCTATAAGGAGTTGAAGCAGGTGCCCTCAATATGAGATGTAATAACGGCGAATGATTGGAACTGGAAGTTACGATCGTTACGAATGATCTTTCATATCAATCTTTTACGTGTCGTAACTATTCGGTTTCACCGAAGTCGAACCTGGACCGCCAACGCGGCTGACAGGGCATAGTCACGACCACATAATCGGAATAATTATTAGTTAATATTTTAAAGCACCAAAGTTTAAATTTCACGGTTGATAATATACGATAATACACACCGCACTTTGAAATACAAATAACAGCGAAGCAACGTTAAACCAATCATTTTATTATAACTGCCGATAAATTATTAATGCTCTCAATTAATTGGTAAATTGTATTTATTTTATGCTCGCGACGCGACATGTGCGCCACGCCCGGCCGGCCGCGACCGACCCTGTAGCGAGAAGAGAAGTGGGATGTTCGCAAGTCCATTGCAGCGTCGGAGGCTCGCGAGGAGGGGTCCGCGACTCGCTGTGTAAATCGTACGCTTTCTCCGTGACAGGAGACTTATTAACCGGTGAGCCGTGGTCTGTACGCGATCGGTACTGCTGTACTCTCGGCCTGAGGTCCAAAGTACCTCGGAAATCCTATTTAATACGGACTGTCTCAATTTTTATTCTTAGACAGGATTCTATTTTATTTATTTTATTTTACTTATACTTAAAAAAGTTATAATTTTATGGTCTTCTAGCTGGCCAGCAGGACAACGAGGCAACGGAGTGACAGAACAGCAAATTGGACTATGATGAGGAACAATTTCAAGGTAAATACTAGCCTATACAGGAGAATAATAATACACCTTCATAAAATAAAATACAAGGAGATAAGTTGTTTGAAACTTGTAGTTATATACTATTTCCACTAACAAAAAAAAAAACAAAAAAAATAATAATGTGTGTCGTTTTACTGTGTAGTCATGTTTAATTGCAGATTTACTTCTCCTGGATCGTCAGACACTTGTGAGCTATGTAACAAAACTTGAAGTATTCAATTCCTTCCCCCCCTGTATCTATAATTATCATAAAATAATTTTAAAATCAATAACAAACCAAACATAACAGACATAAGTGAATACGGGTTATACATTAAAAATATTTTTACTAGGGTAATAATTATTTACATTGTATTAAGGATTGAAATATAAATTAAAATAATATTTAGATATTTTCACTTTCACACCAATATTATTAGACCTTATTAAAGAATAATAAGTAAGTGTAAGTTTACCTACTGAATTTCGTGTTCTATGACACCAGATGATCTACTAAATTTCCGAATACTAAGTTTTTCGTGGCCTACTGACCGCCCAACGGGGCAATTGGACAACGGGGGCGACGGGACAGAAAATTGGAATGAGATAACCGAAACTTTCAAGATATACGTGCTTACTTCAACTGTACATATTTCGCGTACATTTAACGATTGAAGATATGTGTTAATTTTTTTTTATGTAATCAGTCGTCAAACGAGCGTCTGAGCCACCTGGGGATAAGTGGTCACCGTTCCCCATAGACATCAGTAATACCGAAATTCAACACCGAAGTGTTGCCGACCGAGAAATAAGCGGGCGGCCGCATTACTTCGGATAATTTCAAGTCAACAGTGAACGGTCTCTTGCTACGTGAGTGCTGCATCACTTACCATCAGGCGGGCGTCTCGGGTAATGTTAACTTATTATAACTAAAGACAATACTTTTTTATAATTCATACTAACTGTAGATACGTTCTGGTAGTGTAAATTTCAAACGTCCAAATGAATACCTTACTAGTAGCCTACGAACCGACGCCTAATTATTTATTAATCGTATTTTGGCATTTCGAATCCCATTACTTAACTGTATTATGATCGTTTTCTTTACAATTACATTATTATTACGTTAAGTAAGCCAAATTCATTTCTAAGTCCTCCTTCGAATCCTTCCCTCATCAATTTCTGAAATATACAGAATACATTCTGAAATGATATTCATACTTTTCCGGACCGTTACTGCTTTAAGTATGTTTTTATTCATCATAATATAACATAGCATGTCGCTTAGCGCGTTCGTGAAGTTTGCACGTACAAGTGAGCTGACGTTTAGCATAAATTAATTACTCATTGTTCCCTTGTTTTTGAGTGTTGTGTTTTAATACCTTGTGGGCGCAACTGATAAATAAACAAAAAACACACACCTGTGATCTGGCACTTCTACTGTTACCAACACTACACAACATGAACTCGTAAGTTTATGTTGACTAGAATAACAGACCCGTAACATTTTACATCACTAAGACGATTGTAAACAAAATTCAAATTTTTACTCAATACTGGTACAGAAGCGGATGTTATGATCTGTTCAAACAACATATTTTTTCACTATCCATTTACTAACATTGCTGAGATAGAGACACTTGTGCAAGTAGATTATACGAGGACATTTCTCTTAGGAAACCTGACCATTATACAGTGTATAATATTATTATTTAATTAAACGGTATCAAAGTCTTTGTCTGTCCGTGTACTTGCACATATTTTCATTTCACGCTCACCAACAGAAGTTTACGTGAGGGTTAGACCGGAAAAAATTATAAAACTCCTGATAAAAATTTATAATCGTTTCGAATTCAGTTTCCATTTTTGAATGTAAGAGTCACTTTCGCCGAAGCGGCGGAATAATACTAATATTTGTAATAATATTGGTTTTTTACTCTGCATCGTCGCCATTAGAATTCTTTCTCGTGTAATCAACCAGTGGATCAAAAAAGTACATGCAGACAATATAATTATACTACTAATATATGTGCATAATATATGTACTACGAGTACCAAATTGAATTCTCCCACCAAACGTCGACGCGTAGTTCGGATACACTGGCAACACATAAATATGCATAGAGCCATCACGATGCGCGTGCGCATCTTAATGACAACGAAAACTGCAAAGCTTCTCGATTGCGTCGTTAACCCACCGCGACAGGCATTGTTCGACAACAGAAAAAGTTTTCTTAAAATATTTCCAACGTAACGATGTAACGATGTTTGCTTATAACATCGAATTGTTCGAAGTTTTCATAAGAAAACATTAACGATGATAACATTGAACAGTTCCATGTCGACGACGTGTTTTGTGATGGAGATTCGAGGACTGGGTTTTTAGATTTTACAATAGCTACCTACGGCATTGTGATGGTGTTGGTTGAGTCACAGCACTTTATGACTCCATATTAATTAACTACGATTTAATTAATTTAACGATTAAGCTATACGTTATTGTATTTGTGCTGCACAAGGTTTTCGATCGTTAAACTATATGATTGAGGTAAGACTATGTTCACTACATTACAATATATTATGTCGAGTAAAGCGAAAACGTCGTGGATGTCAAAATAATGATTGTTTTTAACGTGGGCAAAAGGTCCATCTCAGGCTTTAATACGTCACGTATGATTTTATACAACCATTAGCAATACGTCTGTTTGTAATACAATAATAATAAGACCGTTGTGTATTATAGATGTATGTGGTAACTATGCCCTTTAAACAACCTGTATCTTTTTTTATTAGTTATTTAGTAAAACATATTCTGAAACATTAATGTCTGTGGTTCGATAAGGAGTGATCGAAAGTAACATTCAAATATCTCTACGCCACGTGCTGTAAAATATATTTAACAAGTTTATTATGTATATCGTATGACGATATTTTGCAGTACAAGCAAATTAGGTTTTCGATATGATCAATGACTTCATATAATTCGATACGGTTTTGATTCACTCGATGACAGGGATAGGCAACCTTTTGCCTTATCGCTAAAACATATTCAAATAGTGGATAGTTTGTTAGCTGTAGCTCAAAACATTTCATTATGACTACCCCATAGCCCAGTTGGTAGTGTCCCTGTCGAGCGAAGGGCCCCGGGTTCGTATCCCGGCCGGGACAGACATTTATGTAACAGATAAATGTTTGTTCTCGGGTCATAGGTATTTTGTATTGTAATATTTGTGTGTCTATGCCACCCGCAACACAGGGACTCCTAATGCGGGGGTGTGAGTGTGTAAACATTAATTAATTTATTTATTATGAATGGCCAATACCACTTTACTCGCATAAATGTAGGCTTTTATTCTTTGTCACTTAAAAAATACAATATGAAAAGCTTTTTTTGACGTTTCAAAACTTTAGACATATAGAGGTTTGGGGTAAAAATTTACATTCAAATACGTTACTTTTTTGTTGTCGATGACAATGATTGCGCGTATTACTTTTCCAGTTATGCCTTTTAACCACATGCAACGATAAATAGGGAAATTACTATAGTCATAACTTATATCATCGGAAACATACTAAGAGTGCTCCCCATCTCGCCATGACCGTGATGCATACACTCGATACAGATAAAGTACACACACACTGGTTAATACTTGCACATATTTTTTTAAGAATCGTTCAATGCTTAGCTAATACAAAACAAATGTTGCCCACGCCTGCATCAATGATATTATCACAAAAATCTGTCTCGTCATTCGTAGGTATGTTATTCTGCGAAACGCGAGTTCGGATGCAATTCGAGACCTACTTGATGTCATCTCTGCGCTGAAACCCACAGCACATTTATATTAATGAAGTCATGTTTCTTCTCGTATGATTATTTATAAGAGAAAGTTTATATTCAGATATCAGATAAATAAGGGCTCAATAAAAGGTTCTTCCGGAGAAATTGTTATATGACGAGTCCATTTTCAGTTCTACGGAGAACACACAGGCGACGTCATCGTGAGTTCCAGAGAGGCAGCGAAGAATGCGTTTAGGGAGTTAGACGAACTCTGATGATATTTTGCACTGGAATATGATATAAAAATTGTTAAATTGGAATTGAATTCGCGAGGAGAGTAGGTTTCCATACTTAAGGTGAGTTCCGGTGGCATGTATCCAAAAGTTTTCTCTGTTTTCTATGATTTAGCAGATATACATATACCAACAATCCTATAATCCATTTTTTCATCGAATGTAAAAAGGAAGAAACAAATAAATTTTAGCTAAAATTCCAACGTGCATAAAACTATATTATGTTCTCCGATATTTCTGAAGTCTATAAATGTAACTTTGTAAAGAACGATCTTTCCGATCAGCCCGACGGAGTTCCGTTTCAAGCAGTAGCGGACAGTTATCTACCAGTAGAATCCGTTAGCAACATCTTTATAAAAATAATCACTCAATACCCGTCTCGACTCACCGGGCACAAATCGTCGGCACACAAAAAAAAAATCAGTTAAATCCATTAAAAGTCAATTACTTCAAGCGCCGGAGGGTCCGGAGTGATTTATACTTAATGTAAATTGAAAAATTCAGGCTGCATATCACTGTTATGAAGCTCTCCAGGTGGTACTCTTTGTGCAGTTCAGCTGGAGAAATGACACCGCTATATACAACTGACGGAATCGATTGTATTTGAAGTGAAAATTGTATTAATTGTATGGCAACGACATAGCCTGGACAAGCAATACTGGCTTGTGGTTATAACCCACAGGGGCACAAATTTGAACGCAGATCTTACTATCCCAAAATTTTTCATCAACTTGAAATTGAATATCACTTATTGAGACCGAAGAAAATATTGTGACGAAACCTAAAACATATGAGAATTCTCCATAATGTTCCGCAAGCTGTCCAGCTATGACCACTTAATGTGGCAGAGCGTCTCTACCTCTGTCATTGCAAGACCAAAACTCGAGTGAGATGCAACTCCAGTGAGACAATTATAGGTTGTGATGGATACTCGTATTCTCATATGTTGGTTGTATGTAGTAGTACCTTATGTTGCTGTTGCGGGATGATCACTTTACTGCATACCTTAATAATAATATATATATATACATAATAAACAAGCCGAACAGACGCTAAGATGCAACCAAAATTAATGCCAAATTAAATGTCACGGGTACTCACGATCTTTGTATTTTTACCAAATTAAATAGATACGACACTTGGGTTGGCCACTTCGCCCTTCATCATACCGTACTAGAACACTGCGTTGAGGTATGTACTAGGCATGTACTAGGTATGTACTAGGCATGTACTAGGTATGTACTAGGTATGTACTAGGTATGTACTAGGCCTTCTCAATTACGAAAAGAAACCCGTGACCTGTTCTGGACCACCGATTATTGGAATCACGATCCACTCACGTCTTAATCAGCATCGGATCAATGATAACATCGGTATTACTGATGATATTGGTGTTACAGACGACATTGACGAACGGTGGGTCATTACCATCGACGACCACCTGATCTACTCGTCTATCAGATGACTAAAAGTAGATGTGAATACCTAAGTGTATTACGTACGTACAGCGTACGTTCCAATCCGCACGCTCTGAACGGTACTAAAACGAATTTAAGTTCACTGGTGAAATTATGTTATTTGATGTTAAATTTAAATATTACATCGCGCGTTACCATTTTTGTGCGCGCTGTGGGCGTGTCCCGGATGCAGCCGATTCTTTATTGTTTGCATTACGAATGCTACATGTGTTGTACCTGATGTTATTTTGTGACAATTGTAACGTGGTGTAGTTACTGACATGTCTGTATATGTACACGTGTGTACATATGTACACGTGTACAGCAACAGTGAAGTGATAGAATTAGGGAGGTGCTCGTCATCTGAGTTATTACGGATTAGGAATGTGGGAATTTCATTTATACCTATATCATTGTTATATTTTTATATTCTTTAAAATCTGCTGATACGCATGTAGTCAACCGAGGTTTACCGTGTAGGGCAATATTTATGGAGCGCTGAAGACGGTTTAAGTTAGTAGTTAAAATGTCATTAGATAATCTATTGATGCTTAGAAATGAGGTACCTATTGCATTAAATATAATGATGATTATTGATATCCTTACTTTTAAATTGAGAATTAAATTCTAAATCTTATTATCTTATTTAGATTTACTATAAGTACACTTATGCACGTCATGTTTAGCTTTTACTACCGTTTCGAAAAGGTGCTTTAACATTGAGGAGAAGAAACGGCATAAGAAACTCCTCAGCACATCTTTCAAAACAACACATGGTAATTACAAAAGTTTAAACCTGCGCGGAACCAGTTTCGACATTATTATTTCCAGGCCTCCTTGTCATTAATATATACATATATACCATAATACCCTTTACCGATGAGGTGTGCTTGAACGCGACGCTATAAGCGCTTCCCAGAAGGTAATAAAGCTCACACAACGGTGAAATATGCCAACCCACATTTTTACAGCAAAGTGGATTATGGTCGTAACTACTCATTCTGCGAGAAGACCCGAGCACATTCCCTGCACAGTAGACCATCGTTACTAATCTGACAGTGCTGCTGTCCGCGGCGTGGACTATCCGTGACCTTATTTAGGACAAAAGTTCCAGTCAAATTTGTTCTCTTTTTAAATATTAGGTATCATTATTTTTATGTTAATAGCCGACAAACAAGCAATCAAGCCATTTGATGGTAAATGGTCACCGTCGCTCGTGGACATGAGTCATCAAAGGCGTCACTAAGGCGTTGCCGGCCAAGAAAGAACGAATTGGTTCGCAAGCCCCCAGCCGGGACACGACGAGTCGTTTTTCGGCTAAATTGAGCAGGAGGGTGGTAATTAGCCAGGCAGGCTTCACGAAATGCATAGGTTATACTGATACTAGGTACCTGTCCGGACAAATCGTACAACCGGTCTGCCACCTAAGATGTATAGTGTAAAACATTTTTAAACTAGTCCATTCCGCTCACGAGAATCTAGATCGGCCGCATAGACCACGGACTTCCGCCCCACGCACCCGCTCAACTCTTTTGAACGCCGACATTTCGACAAAAAAAGCGCAAACTTGTACATACACGCGGGCGATAATCAGCCTTAATACAGAGCAGTAAAGTCGACGAGATGTCGTGTTTGTTTACTTGACGGAAGCGTCTTGACCTCGTGTTTGTGTGTGGCCCAAGTGAATAGTACACAGTGCCTCTAGATAATGGATGAGTATTTTAGCAGCGACCAAAATCGGGAAATTCAAAAACCCATGTGAATTTTGACGTTTTTAAAATACATTATAAGTTAGTGCATTTAACATCTTAAGATTTCATCATCACTTACCATCATAATAGTGTAAAGAAAACCAGAGATAGGATTTTAAAAATCCCTTGTCTAGAGCCTCTGTGCTAATCCACAGAATAGAGAATATCCTTAAAAGACGAATCTGGTTTTTTAGAATTTGTTTATTAATTAAAGTAATAGATGGAATCTTTAAATTCACCAATGACAAACACTCTCTTTATATAAGGAAATTCAATTTTACCTATACCAATATTATGAAAAGAGAGTGCTAAATTTGTGAGTTCTACGTGTATGCAGCGAATAATCTCTGGAACCACGGCACCTATTTGAAGATATATTATACCGCAGGACATGCCTATATGGTTCGTAAGCGCATTTGTCGACTAGTTAGTTACAAATATATACATATATATAGCAGAATAACGACAAAATATAAAATCAAACATTTTCTTAAGATACAATCCACTAGCGTTATATTTCTTCAATTAACTACACAGTCCATTTTTCCGTGGATTAATAAAAGATAGCACAGCAGCGACTATCGAGTGCTAACTGTACGTCTCAGTTTACACCAAGAACAAGAAAGATACTGTAGACTAATATTTATATATGTGTGTGTGTGTGTGTTTTTATTCCTTCTCGCTCGCAAATGTAATAAAACAAGTTATGCGTTTTGTTTCTGTTTTAGCAAAACAGAACAACATTTTGTTTCCTGTTACCGCCTAGCTTTTATGATGCAACTTTCGTTGATTCTGCCTTTCGTATTTGCTAAAAGCCGAAGAACACAATTTTATTAACGCGATTTATTATAAAGTTAACCTTATAGCTTCGCGTATCTTTAACTTTCTATAGGGGTTTTAAAATAATATTAGTAGCACAGCCATGTAATTACTGTATCACATGTGACCACGCTAACCGGTTGTCTATGATATTCTCAGTCTATGATTTACACTGTTCTTAGTCACGATATAATTGTAATAAAGACCAAGACGTCTCGCTGTAAGCTGATCCCTTGGTCCGAGCTCACGACGGTCGTCGCACGCGCCGGGAAGTGACGTCACGGCACACCTTCGTGCTATCTCCTGCGTTCTACTTATCGACGCTCATCCGGCTGGGGTCACATCGCACAGATCACAGCGGAACGGATCTCAGACACAGTCGTACGACGAATCTGTTCACTGGCACGTTCAGAGAGATCCTCGACAGGTACCAATGCCCAAACCGGGTGGGGTAACATTTTTACCAATGCTGTCAAAAGAAGCAGAACATATTGGCAGGTCAGTGTATGTAAAATCTGCACTACGTATCAGTAAATGAGTTGGAAAATAAAAAATTACGTATAACAAAAACCATTAATTCTATTAACCTAAATTTTTACAAAGGATTTCTTATCTAACGTAGGAAAGATTATAGAAAAAATCATCTCTACGGGTGACAAATATATCTACTGGGTAACAAAAGCATTGCGATTTTAATTAAGTATATTCTTATAGGAAAAATGTGGTATGATTATTGTATGATTATCGCTTACTGTGCAGGAAAACATCGAATGGAAATCTACATAACTGATTCTTAAGCATGTTGTCATATTTGTGTGAAATCCTTCAATTTGCACACGATCGGCGCGGTGGACGTGAACCTCGGTCGGCAAACAGTGATAATGCTTAAACAAAATGAAGCGTTCTTTCTACACTCAACGCTAGATGAACAGCATCCGCCCTGGATTTATTCTGTATGCGAAAATGTTCCTCTATTTGATTGTGAATGTGAAGTAAAAATTCCGATACTCTTTCCTGTCCTACATCGTACACAGTCCGTAGTTTGTCTTGAGGCAAAATCACATAATTCCATCGGTCTCGTGGCGGCGTTACATTAAAATTCATGCAAAACTGTGCGGCCGTATTGTGATGCTATATCGGGTCGGATGAACATGTTTACGGGTTGTACGGCACCGGCGGCGGCCCCGGCCCGGCGCATCCGGTCCGGCGGCTCCGGTCCGGCGGCACGCGTCGCACATCGTTTTACAATTTTAAACGTGCGATAACATAATTGTCGTTTCCTGTTTGCGTTTTCCCAAAACAAACATTTAATAAAAATCTTTGATCTAGGCAGATACGTCTACCGTTACTAATTACCATTGATTTATAATGTTTTCGCTATATAAAACATATCCTATATCTACGCTAATTACATAAAATATTCTGAAAGCGCGCTTTTTAATGTGCGTGTTTGTGTTGATATCATCATATCACCCTCATACAGTACATCCATATGAACAGATGTGACAGATGATAGAAGTTAATTAATTCAATAGAAAGAAGTCTCTAGGAAGTTAAACTAGCATCTTAACATATTAAACTCCTTCGCTTCACTAAGTGATTGATCAATCAGTCAGTCAAAACAGCTCGAGGTACACTTCAAACTTTGACAATGGACTCTTCACGCTGCAATTCAATAAGAAACATATTTTTTTTTAATTTGCTTCCTAGTAAAATACAAAAATAATGTTTAAGTGCGTGCAGTAGAATTCTTAACGATTGGTATTTAGCTGCATTATAACTATACGATTTTTGTTTTTTTTTTTTTTACTTTTATTATTAACACAACAGCCATCGAGAACATACTTAAATTCAAAAATTGACTAAGATCATTTTTAAAATCAATAATAATTACGTTTGATAATTAAGACGAACACGTAAATAACAACATTTTCATCTCTTACGTCGCAACAGATAAAGTATCGCCAAACGAGACGAATATATCTAATATCCATACATTAGAGAGAGATAAATTCATTTCTCTGATATCCGTTCAAATGTACTTTCGATTACCCAACAATAAATAGATGTAAGGCATTTACTATAAAATGGGAGAACGCACTTTAAACCTACGGATGCAAGACCGTATTTGCTTTGAACTAAAAGGTGTTAAGAGAAATCAAGTGGAAGAGTAAGTGATAATCTATGCATGCACAGATCCCACAGATTCAGTAGCAATGGCGCCACTGTGCTAAGGGCATATCTACAATAGCGTTTGAATTTAGAACATTGTAAAAGAAACAATAATTGCTCTACAGTGATATAATTTCGACATCGATAAATCAAATAGCTCATATCAGCTAACATTCTGCATTTTGAAATATTTTATAAGTTCTCTGGGTGATACATTTCGTAGAAAGTTATTCAACAATAACTACAGGAATATCTGATGTCCTTAATTGATCACACATGGCAGGCATATATCGATCAACTCTAAATACAATAGTAGCAACGCACCATTGATCGATTTGTGATAAGAGCGACAATGTTTTGGTACTACATTCTTCCTGTTAGAGGTCGCTAAGTTCTACATCACTTTAATCTCCGTTATGTATGGTAGTAGGATATGTATCTATCTGATGTAGATAGCTGTAGAAACATGAATTTCTTCTAATATTGTTCGTGACTTGTTTCGGCTGCAGTGTCGGAGAGGCAGTAATAAGGATGTATCCGTTTACTTCTTCGACGCGTCGATGTTGTGTTTGGTATTACGATTTTCATGGGTAACGGTGATTATTTACCATCAAGGAACTCGTGTCACATTTAATTTACGTACTTAATGAGTTTGAGGATCATCCTAACACCATGCTATTTAATGTTAGACATTTTATGATTAATCAAAAAATGTTGTGCAGCAAGTCCTCAAATGGTTTCCTAAACATAAAAATAAAGACAACGTTACAGAAGATGACGTAATGTATTAATGTCAACTGTCAATATGTCAACAGGTTCACCACACAGTGGCAATTTGACTGTGACCGTTAGATGCAACCGACCAACGGTAAGTACTGAAATATATTAAAAATGATTGATACTGTTACTTACCAAAATTACTGTTTTAATGCAACCGCTGTGAGCCATAACTGTGTCGAGTCAGTGTGTCTGAGGCCGTATGTTTGAAATCTCTATTTATTACAATAACCTGACAGCTGAGATAATGCGCCGATAATTGTGCTTCTGTCGGAGCGGAGTGGTTCGACGGAAGCGCGCCATTAAATGATTCAATTTAACTAACGTCTCGTCTCTCGCTCGCTCCATTGGAACGTGAGTTTTTGTTTCATAATCACATCTAAATTTGAAATGTCACTCAAATCAAATAATTGTGTGCCATAGTTATATTTTTCTACAGCTAAGGTTTATATTTGCTTACACTCCTGCCGTTTTTATATTTAGGTATATGTGTATTACTATTATTTCAAACTATAATTAAGTTATTCTTAATTGAAAATAATATTTTTACTTATATTATTTTCGACTTTTTCATTTAAATATTACTAAAATCAGTGTGTTTTCCGTACCGTTTTCCGTGTGAGTTTCGTACGTTTTGCAAAAGTGGAACCCACACCTGTGTTCGTCTGTCATATTAG
>DWPT01000490.1:0-23879 GCA_018251895.1 Agathymus mariae mariae
ATCGGTTAGCTCGTATTGCTCCCGCCGAACGGCCCGAGTCACGAGGCTCCACTCCACGTTCCATTTCTAAAACGACGTACGTACCCGACCCCACCGAGCCACCAGACGCTGGCGTATCACATACGAATCGTTTATCGTTATCCATTTATAAAACACCGCAAAATGTAGCTTGGGGTTCACGGGCGATAATACGCGAGAACATAATCAACACATCATTTAATAAAAATTATATTAAGCGTCGCGGGCACGCCTACACAATACCCGAAGGATAATAAAATAAATAAATTATAAAAGCATCTTTGCCGACGTAAATACTGGGAATTCGTTCAACTGAGATCAACATTGCCGTCCGCTGGCGGCGACAGACTGCCTGGAATTTGTGACGAACTATACGTATCATTAATAAAATACATATTACACTTCAGAGCTATTTACACGTTCCGACCCGTACGTTATTACTTTAAATAAAACAAAAAATGATTTTCATGGTTACAGCACGGGTCCATAGACTACAAAAACATCGCCATAGCCAATTAAGCGTCGCTCCTATTAAGCAGCCGTCACAACTGATTACCGAACGAGCGATAGCGATACAAAAATTACACAGATACTCTTTTTACATATAAATTTGATCGAGCGACATCTGTCGTCGTCGGCCAGCAGTGCACTAGACGAAGCATCCGAAGCGTTCGCACTCGTTACATTCGGTCGTTGGTACCGCTGACATCTGTATTATAAACAAACTAGAAAAATATGAGCTTGTAACTTAACTAGCGTTCTTTTATGGCTCGTATACTTGTTTTGAAGCAAGGCAGACCTGGAACTGACAGAGGTTGGCACAGATACCAAATAAAACTAAGTAGTGCCGGCTTATATCCCCTTGTATGTCGGTAGAGAACATTTTCGCATTGAGTTGGTCGAAAGTCCTTACTTACATTGAACTCAATGAAAAATCACACACCATTTGCTCATCACATTTAATATTGTTTGGTTAGTGTGCCAATCCTATCGGTATATGTGAACGTTTTTTTCTTCTGCCACCGAAGGCCGGTAAGCCAGTGTAATGGCACTGTTAAAATCGTACTTCGATAGACTGCAGCGTATCCAGTTTGTTTGTATTACACACATCGGCGGTCAAGTAGTATAAAAATAAAGTATACACACGCACGCGCGCGCGCCGCTCTCCTGTGTAAATCGATTTCAATTTGATATATATGTACAGAGCGGTGGGCGGTGCGATCGCCATACCATTAAAACTACGGAACATTACATGGGCAAGGTTCGAAACTGTAGGTGGGCAACTCCTTCACTTCTACCGCCGACACGACCGCAGATTTACAAATGTACGTTAAAACACCATCAGGTACGACATCGTTACCGAATCGATATCAGATAACATCGAATTAAATTTCTATTTCCAATATCCCTATATAATAAAATCCCTTTTAATATTCTTTTTTTCAATTGACGGCGCGCAAATTCATTAATCTTAATTTAAGCTATAGACTCGTCTTGTAACACTTAGCGTATGTACAATGCGTTTTTTTTACAAAACATCGGTGTTTTAAGTCTAAAAATAGTTCATAATCGTAAAATCTCCGGGCGTTCAGCCCAAAATTTATTATAAATCTCTTTACAAAGCCATTAGTGAATTCATGCGCCTTCAAATCCGCTGGTTTGTACCGGAGTACTGTCAAAATAATAATAATTCCATACAAGTATACCGGAATGAGAATTTAACATACAGTTTTTTGTTATAAATAGTAATATTATCATTGTTACTCATAATGATTAGTAATATTCAATGGACTTTTAGTTATATAAAATTCACTGCCCTGTTATTTGTAATACTTTATAGGTATAAAATTGGCTAGAACGCTTACGAGGGGACTATAAAAAATGCCGTATTTTTATACCTTTGCGCAAGTGATATTCACTTCAATGAACAGTCCACACAAAATATTGGACCTAGGAATAGGTCTGTACCGCGGCCTTGGACTCGCACTGACATTAAGAAGGGTGCTAAGTTGTCAATCAAATGCATAACCAGTTGTTCACTTTAAACGAACCAACCGTTGACCACGAATCGATGTGACTATGATTTTGAATCAACCAATCGTTGACCTCAAACCAATCAATATATATCCGCTGTCAACGCGAGTGCCCAATTCAGAAGTACGCTATTCTCAGTGAGCGCGCATTGTACAGTCTATGGATATAAATCGGCGGTGTGTGGCGGTAGGGGGGCGCGGCGCCTACCGCGTGGCGGCGGCGAGGCGCGTGTGCGCGGTAGCAGGCCGCGCGCGTCGGGGCTCTAACGAGGGCTCCTTCTTCACTGGGACTTCGGCCGCCTGCGACAGATCATGTGAATAACTTTACAGAGTTCTCAGGACGTACAAATACAAGGTTATTGAGCTGTGAGAGTTACCCAGATTCAACACTGTTATCGTAACTTGACGTGTGTAGTCTCTGTTTAATTACTTAATAACAGCTGGCAAACGAGCAGTGTAGTGGTGGTAAGGTGAATGGTCACCATTGTCCGGGTACACCTGCATTACCGAGGACGTCACCGACGCTCGGTGAACCAAAATGGAAGCGGTGAAGCCATTCATATTCAAGACTGTGTTGACAATATTAATATTGAATTATTTATCTTTATTGAAAAAGTAATATGTCGATTTTTCTGAAAATAGACCGCGTAGGGAGTAGACGCTTGAAAATAATGATCCGAACAATTCAGAAAAACAGTTGCTCCACATCGAACCACACTCGTAAAAAAGTGTACGCCTGCTGGAACACGCCGACCAGAACTGCCAACGGCTCACCATTAAGAACTTTTCAAATAAATAATTTAAGATTTCAAAACGAGCTCCCTTAGCCCGATACCTTGTATTGGACCGAGCCAAGTAACTTGAGCCGCAGCCGGTAGTTGGATGAATGATAGCTAAGTGCTCAAGAGCACCGCACGTTAAGCCGGTAGTACTAGTCATTAATGTCAGATAGCAGTGGCCTAAGGATAGCAGAGATCAAGTAGTTAGGAGTCGGTTTGAGTTGGTAATGGAAACAAAAATATGCATAAGTGTATTTATAAAATACCTAAGTGATTCCATGATTATGAATTTAAATTTTACAGCTGACAGTGGACAGCTGATCATTGAACCCAAACAACTAAACTTGCCGTTTGTTTGACGGCGGAGTGTGGCGGTTGCGGCGGGTGCTGCGGCTGCTGCGGCGGCGTGTACCGCCGCGCCGTGGCCGGCAGCGGCAGTGGCCGCAGGTCCAGCAGGTTGTCGGCGCGGCGTCGCGGCTCGCGTGACGTCAGCGCCAGCGAACACGTCGGCCGTCGCAGCCCGCACGCCACCGGGCGCTCCGTTAACGGCTCCGCGCCACTGGACACAATTTATTTAACACTGTTCATTACTCATGCTCTATGTCGTAATTCACGTCCCAGAGATGCAAGTAATTCTGAAGTAAATCACAGTTTAGGTTCAACTTACAATCTTTATTGGAAAATTTAAAAAGTTTACTTCTTTTGTGACTTTTTTAATTGAATACCATAACAAGACGATATTGTTTCCTAACGTGCCGCATACGTTTTGTTACAGGAAGCATACTAGGCCTGCTCGACATCTAGAATAACGTGTAGTTACCAAACTCGAATACATCAAAATGAGATTTGAAATGTGTGTTCGTTAGTGCGAGCGTGCGTGCGTAAGTGTAGTGTGCACGTGTAGGCGTCGACACCTGTGCTCCGGCAGCTGCCAGCAGTCGGCGTCCTCGTTGTACCGCAGCCGCAGCACGACCGGCCGGCCGGCGGCGGGCACGAAGCTGTCGGCCAGCAGCAGCCGCCGCCGCAGCTCGGCGATGAGCGCCGCCTGCAGCGCCTCCTGCTCGCGCCGCTCCGCGTCGTGCGCCTCGCGCTGCTCGACCATCTCCTCGCGGAGGCACGCGTACTTCGCGAGGCATTTCTTTAATCTGCAAATAAATATTATAAAATGTTTTATTTTTTTATTAGTTAACGGATGCACCGTTTTGTTATCGCTAACAATTAGTTACAATATTGTTACAAATTTATTAGTTCGGTGCGGTTTGTATTACAAATTTATACATCACTGGGATTACCGAGCTAATAATAATATTAGCAGCTAACACAAATTTTTAAGATTAAACTTGAAAACCTAAATTTTATACATAAATAAAAATAACCAAAGATAACTAATAAAAAAACCAATTTCAATCATTACACCTAGTATTTTCACTACCTTAGTAAGTAATTATTAAATACGGAGATATTATTTAATAATATTTTCGATATATGCACCATATACTAATAAAATTTGAAGGAAGGCCTTCTTCGGAATAAATGTAATATACATCCAAAACTGTTATTCCGTTCCGTTGAAATACTTGTGTAAAATAGATTAAGATTAAAGTCATATAGTTGTGAATATTATACATTTTAATTGTTATTTAAGGTACTCACGATTTTTTTATTTTTTTCCAATACTACAATCCGATTATATAGTTCAGGACCACGATCATAATTAATGAAAACTTAGAAGAACATTTATATGCAATAACTTAACAAATGACGTTTAACTTGTTTCGTGGAACTATGGTGCCTCCCCACCAAGCACCACCTGAGGTTGGCGTTGGCCTTGCGACCTCGAAGCCTACATCTGAGGGCTCGTGTCATCGTAAGGACGAGCACTAGTCGAAGTGGCGAGAACTATAGTTACTTTCCCTCCTTAGCCTCTCCAAATACGTATACAAAACTAGCAATTTTTAAACATACAGCAAGTGCGGTAAACGCCAGAAAGTTTAATAGATATTATACTAAGTAATTAATGTAATGATTTTCTGCTTGGTTAACGCGAAACATTGGTCAAAATGTCTACATTTACGTGATGAATTAGAGATAATGAAATAAAAAACATTGGCCATGTTACATTTATAGTTAGAATTGAATTCGAAGTTACCCAAATGTATTGTACAACGAGAAATATAAAGGTGTGATACCTCTGTGTCTTGTGATCCACCTCCTGTTGTAGAGTAGCAAAGGTGTTGGTGACGCTGGCGGTGGTCTCCTCCTCCAGATCGATGCGTTGCTGCATCTCCACTTCTCTCTTCTTTCTAGCTGCGATCTCCTCCTGGCGTTGCTGTAGAACGCGCTGGCTGGCGTTGAGGCTGTTCAGCAAGTCGCGCCCGCCGCCACCTTGCACCAGCCGCGCTTCCAAGGCGGCGATCTGCTGCTCCAACTCCTCAGTCTTACAGCGCTCCTGCTCGATGGAGGAGGCGGCGATGATGTGCTCAGTTTCTAGGTCTTCTGGCTCCTCGTTTTCTACTGGAACTAGAATTTAGAAAATTGTGTTTGAATAGAAGATTGAATTTAACCAGGATACGTTGGTTAGGTGTTGGAATTGTAGTTGGTTATGATAATTAGTCACAAGGCTAGCTGCAACCACGATAGATGATGCATTATCACAAACCATAAGAGTCCCATAGGTAGGCTTTACTGTTCTCTCAAACAGAAAGAGGTAATAATTATAATTCACCAAGCTGGCCAATTTCGTGTTGCTAAACTTCGCAAACCTTGCTCCAATTTTGCTCAGGGTTTTCTTTGCGAGCAAAGCGAGCGGCTATCGGTGATGGAAGCATATCAGTATCAACCTCAAAACTGAATCTCCACTTTCGCATAGTTGGATGTAACAGTTACCGGACCTGACTCAACGGTCACCTTGAACCGTACATTACAACTATCGTCTACCCGCAATACTTACGTCTGCGTCGATAAACGTTTCGGTTTACGTTCGCTTGTTTTAATACTAGCAAAATAATGTCAAAAGAACTTGCTAATATATTTACTGTCAAACGGTAACTAGGAAATACATGGAGCTGAAATTGTAACAATGCATCGTCGTGCCGACCTCTACCGATACACGAGTTATACAGCTATCTCAAAGTACATATAAAAAAATTAAGATTTTATTTGAACTTTTTACATAATAACGGAATGCAACTACAATATTGTAATATAACTTATTTTGATATCACGAGATAGAGGTAACACGAGAGAAAATATTATTGTAAATTTTTATTCAAAGTTAATATCTAACGCACGGCTACGACAAGGACAAGTTTATAATCGTCCTCGTGGAAGCGAACTGCCTGAAGTGCCTGAGCTCAAGCCGCAGCAAGCCGTGCATAGACCCATAAATAACAAGCTCTGGCCGGCTGCCATCAAGCATAGAACCGTCGTGAAAAAACATATCGAAGTGCGACTACCCGCCATTTTATAAAACATTTTATAATTAATGGGGTAATTCGGAACCAAGGTACTTTATGACTTGAAATAATGGAGAAAAAGCATTTTACTACTGACGCGTAATATTTATTCAACATATGAATATGCTTTGACAGGAAGATCGCAAACAACAGACTGCAGAAATACTGGGATCCGTGGAAAAAATATATTTATGAAAACCGTATTTATTCACAAAACAAATCATAATTATAAATAATAAGTAATAATTGTACACTTTACCAAGCTTTTTCCTTTAACGAGTTATACTTTAACTTAATTTGACATCTGACATGTCTTAAAAGAGGCCCATATCTAGCAATAGATTAAAAGAAGCTGAAGATTAAGACGAGGAATGTAACTTCGATGGGGTGATTCAGACGCCATCTGTTATCGAATAGCGTACCTTGCGGTGTCGTCTGCGACTTGGGTCGCGGTCGCACCACCCGCCGATGTTTGCGCTGCTCGATGAGTGCGCGCAGTCGTTCGATCTCCGCCTGGTATTCGCGCAGCTTGGCGTCCTTCGGGTCCTCATTGCGCACTGGCTTGTTCTTGATAGCTATATGCAAACAAAAAAAAAATGCTTTTCTTTAATAGAACGCTAATATGTGCTTTTATCGTAGGAGTCATGTCACGCTAGCAAAGGTGGGGTCGCAAATAGATAATAGTAGGCAGGGACCAGATGAAACTTTCTTCTCAAAAAATTGTAAATTGCCTAATACCCGAGTCGGATTTTAAGTCGAATGAGATAAGCTAGCTAGATTAATATTGCTATGTAAAGTAAATCACTTACACACATCAACACACACACAAATCTGATTCCCTAAGTTCAAACATCACAAACAACAAAGACTCAAGCACAAGAAAATTACTGTAACTATCTGTAGTGATTGTAAATTGAATCCGGACCCCTTTCCTCTGTCAACAGAGATACCAACTGGGCTACGAACCATTGTCGCGCACCGGGACCTCGAGGTCATTTACAAAACACGTTTCCGGTGCTGCTTGAGCCTAAAGCATTTTACACATAGCGCCGTTGGATACCTTTAGCCCTGTGCGCGTACCGCAGCGTGGTGATGGTCTCGTCGTAGTTGAAGGAGGCCGGGCCGATGTTGGCGATCATGATGGTCTTGCTGTTGCCGCCCAGCGAGTCCTGCAGAATGCGCGTCAGCTTCGAGTCTCTGCCGACAGAACGTCTGCATGTTGAATAACACCAGTACCGATACACGTACACGTCACGTCAGATAAGGACTCGGGACTTCTGGACGCGATTCTGGAACTCTAGGGAAACTTAGCTGGTTATACTAAACGAAACGATGAAACGAAATATATATATCTGTATTTATATATGTTGGATGGATATCAGGATATCCAACAATAGTAAAAAAAGAAATAGATATTATGTAGATTACTTATTTTTCATTAAACTTGGACAGCGTGAATTATTAGGTTTCTTGTCATGTTTGACGTGTGCATCGATATAATATTATCTTAATGGTGTACAGCACAGGCCACGCAAACAACACAAAAAATATTATATTGATATTATTTTAACTTTATTGATATTAATTATGATACAAATTTCAAGCTTAATATTATACATTATACCCTCTGATTATAATGAGTGTTCTCGAAACAATACAGAATAGGGCGTTATAAAGTCAGTCAGAACCCTTTATTAACCATGAGTACAATGCTATTCACGACACTGATGTACGGTGGGAGCGGAGCCAGGCGTCAAATTACAATAAGTAAATAAAAAACCGAGGAGAGTTTTCCTCTACAATTTGGTCCACTTTTCTTTACCTTAAATGTCGCCTTCCCGGGGCTGTAAAACTTTCTTATTACGACGTTATAAGTCCATCCGTATGGTACCTGTAGGGCACGTGCGGGCTGTTCTCTGCGAGCGCGGAGATGACGTTGCCGAGCGAGGACAGCGCTTGGTTGATGCGCGCTGCCTCGCGGAGTCGCTCCGCCGACGCGCCCGTCTTGCGCTGGCGTTCGCTGCCCGCAAGGTCCACCAGGTTCAGCTTACCTACCCTGAAAACATGCGAATACTTAGATAAGCCCGTGGTAAGTAGTATCTTCGAAGACACAAGACCTGAAGTGAGCAGTGCTTGAATGAAGAGATTTTTACTTATGGAGTAAACTAAGTCTAATCAAGTGATGTGATTCGGTAAGAATGTTATAAAGTTTATAATGATGCTGACATTTATAAGAGATATACTCAGTCCTCGGCAGTGGCAAATAAATATGTTAGACATGTCCGTGAACTATTGTAACTATTTGACACTAGGTGGAACCTCATATATCATAAAAACTTAAAATTGAACCTTCTATTCAAAACATAATGTCAGCGTTTCATTTTTTTTTGTATATGTTACTATATAATTTGAGACAAGCCGGATTGAATTTTGAAATTAGCCGAAGATATCGGACATTATTTTTCCATGTTCGATTTAAGCAATCAACAAAACTAACTAATATCAGTTATATAATATCAGAGCTCAAACATTAAAGAGGACAGTCAGTGTCAATACGTCACGAGTTTGACTGTACTCCGAAGTTATCAATAGTCAATTCACAACAGGTTTTAGGTTATTCCCTATATAAGCCTTCCTGCGATGTACTAAAAACGGTGCTCGAGTATGCATACTACTCGCCTAAATGTACAAAATATCTAGCCTTCGGGCCTACTGGTACCAACCATATTAACAACTGAGTTTGTCTTAGTTCAAGTTACCAACGTAGGTAACGTTCAAAGCCGACAAGACACCACCAAGTGTCTACAAAAGGACGTGCACGTTTTATACATGTGTGTAAAATTTATTGTTTAAAAATAACCTTGTTATTAGCGAAATATATTTTAACTCTTTGACATCACATGTTCCGCTCCGAATATTTCAACTTACACAATAAATACATATATTACATTAATAAAGCACGATTGATTTCGGTTGATGAATTTTAAACAGCATTTTTACTTTTCATACAATATGCAGGTATACGAAACATACCCTTTGTTCGGCTCTTTATGAATAGCATTAAGGCTCAACTACATAGGTCGACGAGTACGGCTTAACAACATTTACGTTTATTTAATTATTTTTTTTTTTCAGTTTTTTTTTATTGTGTTGTAATTTTATTATCATTTAACTTGAATGAATATTACTAACAATTTGGACATCAGTTATGAATAATTAATTGAGATTTTATTATATTTATATAAATTTATTTCACATTTGCGACATCTTTTGAATCTTATGTACTGCATAATACATTGGGGTCTATTAAATTAATTATATATTTTAATAAATGAATAAACTAGTCAACTGTTATACTCATATACAGTGTTAAATTTACGAATAAACAGTGCCCTTGCACAAACTTTTCACACATATTTTGTTCCCTGTAATTTGTGTTTACAAAATAAGTAAATATAATACAGTCACATGTAAAAATATATAAAACGCCTCTTACAATATGAGCAACAATAGCATTCATAAACGTACGGATCATATACGAAAAGCGAATAAAGCGAGGCGGCTTATCTTACTGTATATGACAAAAGTATTAGTTCACTTCATTATAAGTTTGACTACCAGTAGTAGCGCACACGTGTTTAACATACTCCCAATTCAATCAATTTAAATTCAGTTGTAATGTTTCTAACAAGCTCCTTAATAGAATCCGGACGTCATCAATGAACTGGCGCGTACCACTCATTCATTTAACTTTACACGGTGACACACGATACATATCTTCGGTTCTTTGAATACCAACGAGTGAATGAGTACAATCGTTTCACTTAACAATGATATCGACAACAAGGGTAAGCGTAATAAGGTGGAGAGATGTACTTGCAACGTCGATGCAAAAGACAATCGAGTTGTTTGTTTTGTAATTTTTTTTAGACTGACATTTATGGATTGTAGTCACCTGTCAAAGTAATGTCCACTATTTTGGCATAAAATACTGAGTAACTAAAAGCGTTATGGCGTCTTCTACTTCTATAACATATTATAAAATAAGTTTTAATTTACTGATTGAGAGCTAACAATAGTTTTATAGAGTAGTTTGATTTGGTCAATAAGAGAAACGAGGTGACTGGCTGGAGAGAAAAAAATAACTAGTCATATCATGGTAAGAGTCAAAGCTGGTCATGACGTTGGTAATATCGAATGCATCATCGTCGTCTTGCCCACCGTGATGAAAAGTGGACAACCTTCCAATTAAATGTAAATAACATTTCACAGTTGACTCTAAAAGGAGGGTGGTAAATACCAAGCGACTTTCAACATTACTAACGAATATTTCTAATTGGATTTCGACAAAAAATACTGTATTTATTTTTGCACCGCAGTTCAATCGTATTGGCTGACTTTCGGCTTCTAGGAAGACGATCAGACACTTGCAGGAGATATTGCGACCGTAGCGATGTAAACAATATACGTACGTCTAGCCAGTCAGAAAGCTACCCGCGACTACGGGTTCCATAACAAGAGAACCAGTTTGCGGGCTGTTTAAGTGTCAAGAGTCCTCGTGCACCACTCGGCGAGCAGTGGTTCGAACAGAAACGGCGCCAAGTCACGATCTCGCTTCAAATCGTATTTGTGTCAGGTCAGGAGTCATCTACATCGGGAGTATGAATGGATTCATTTATAGTAATGAAGCATGCCACATGCCAATACAAGTAAGTTGGACACCGTTTTCGCGACTTGTGCAAATGTGGATATTTTTATGTAAATCAAAATATATCCATTCTTTTATTAATTACCAAGATGTTTTCCTTTGTAAAGATCACTTGCACTCAAAAACCAGTCGACCGAGTGGTTTGCAGGATTACGCCAAGAATAGATATTGGTGACTAATCACAATAGTGAATAGACAGTCATTTCCTTATTTAAGAAAACTGAAATGCATGGCAATACAATAAAGATCTAGTAATAATGAGACTATATTTATAGTACTAGTGTTTATTAATAACTATATTTAAAGTACTAGTATATAACAGCAATAACTGTATAATTACAGAGATGTATTAACTACATAGTATTGAATAAAGTCTATCGTATGAACCTACGCTAGGCTATTACAAAAAAGGGACCTAATGCCTTTGGGCATTCTCTTTCAGTCTTCCATAGTATATGGTGTAGGTGAGAAATTGTTGGTAGGTGGCAACGATAAAAATAAAAATCTTTATCAGTTTCTCTGAAAGTAATAATCTCATAAACGATTTAAAACAAAATGGCGTTGTTCTTAACAGCAGGTATCTATTAGATACAAATAATCCATGTGGAAGGTTTAGGTGCATGGGGTAAACTAAAAAATATATAAAACTGCTGATAAACACGAGTGACAATAATAATAATAAAAATAACGTTTACACGTGCACACACAATACACATATATGTCATTACAAACACCCATGACCCGAGAAGAAACATTTATCTGTCCCATAAATGTCTGCCCCGGCCGGGAATGGAACCCGGGACCACTTGCAAATGGAGTCGTCAACAATCATTTTCTTACGTGGAAATTATTAACTGATGAGCCTACTTGTTGATGTCAACGGACGGAACCATTTACTTCGGGATCGCATGTCATTTTGTACTTCATTTCCACAACAAAAACCCAACACATTCTTACTGTTTATTAACTATTCAACGGAACATACTCGTAGGCTTGTAGCCAATGGAACTAGCGACGAAACACTGCACTGCCCAGTCCCGTCCAGTCCGGTACCGAACACAGTCGTATGCGAAACGGAATACGCACCATTCAGAGCAGAACGACCGAGCCGCGAATTATCATTTGCGATTCTTGTACAATGTATGTACACATGTTTGCTTTGCTGAAAGTAAAAAGTGTGAATTGTTTATTCATTCCCCTTTGTGTTGAGTAAAATGCTTCACTTATTTGTTACTGATGGACAGAATTTTAAAGTTAATGTTATACAATTTGCGAGTGCTGTACGCGTATGAAGATAGGATAAAAATATGTTTTCATGATTTACTGTTATTAAACAATAATAAATTGCAACTTGTCTAATTGTAACACTCTAGTTTTAGAACTAGAGAGCGATTATAGTCAAGCAAATATGAACGAATTCTTCATATTATTTTTTGTATACCACACATTAAAATATCATCGAAGATCACTTTGAAGTGATTTTTGAAATTATAGCATTCACACTGACAGACAGATTTCGTTATTGAATGAAAACATTCAGTAAGTAATCATAACTAGAATAACTAACTATCAATAAATTTATTTGAAGCAACTGAAAAATTGCTGAATGATAACTGCAGTTATTTATGAGTCTCGCAATGAAATCAACTCGGCAAAAAACGTTTAACATTAAAATATGCATTCTAATGAAAGGTTTTTAATTAATATAAATAAATACAGCTTTCTCCGTTTCCTTTCATTGAAATGGACGGTAGACTACATTTGTTTTCACAGTCATAACAATGTGTAGTTTCCGGATGCATCAATTTCTTTTACATTCATAAATCTTTTGATTCAATGGTAATTCATTATCATTATGTTCACGCCGTTGGTTTAACTCAGTTTTTCTCGCCACGCATTGGTTCAATAATTCAAAACATAGCGCGTCTATTTCTAGATCGACTTTGTCGATTTTATCGTAATCCATAACTATCGTCCGCTATACATATTCTACCAATTTGACCACAAGTGAATTGGTAGATATTCAACTTTGAGAAAATAAAAATGAGACGTATTTTCTACCAAAATAATCGAATAAATTTTGACACAAATAAAATTAATAAAAAAAGAAATTAGAAGTACATGCGGATTTGAACCCAAGTCCTCTATGGATCAGCAAAAAGTAAAAAGTACTGCTCTATCACTGTTTCCGTATCCCGCGGGTTACCGTACCAAAATTAATTATAGTTCACAATACTTTAATAAATCTAAATCCGATCTATCCACCATCCCATCGCAATTATGGTATGAACACGAATAATTAAAAAACAATACATTTATCTGTCACTTGCAAGTCTGCCACGAGCAGGAACCCCTCTCTCGGCCAAACCTACCAACTTACTCACAGGATAGACGAACATACAATTCACATATCACAAACAAATTCAAGGAACAACAGCAACAACAATATTGAACTGTTATATAAAAATCTACCCAACGACTCAATCTTATCGACACGAAACGCAGTTGATGACCAAATAATCCACCCAGTGAGAAATATGGTTGTCAAAAAATAGCTGTTTAGTAATATCACAATAGTCATCATGTTATAACGAAATGTTTTTGTGTTAACATCAGGTCATCAAATTCCCATTAACCTATTTTGGCATAAAAACTCATTGCTCGAGTTGAAAATAAATACTCATTTGTGTAATAGAATTAGATTATGATTAGTATCAATGAAATTGGGCAAATTTGGGTCAAAAGCAAGATCATCAGGCTTGGGGGAGTGAACGTACTTGGCTATATATTTGTAACTTGTGTAAGCAAGCAACGTGGGTAACTTCATAATGCGATTCAGGAATACGGTGGCGCTATCTCTTATCGTACAAGAGAAACCTATCGCCGAAACACTTATAAACCTAGGGATAGTACACAACGTATTTTTCGTGCCCTAGTATGTGCAATCCTTTCGCAGATCATATACTAACAGGAGGTTAACGCCAATAGACTTTTAAACTGGCCAAATGCGGATTGGAAGAACTCACGTAATATTGGAAACATTATGGAAAACTTTCAGGGTGTTCTCACAATGTTTCCCTCCCATGAAAAAAGTGATAATTGTTTCCTAATAGACAATCTTTTGAAAAATTACATATACTTTAACAGTAGGTTATTACTGTTATAAATATGTATTAGCATTACATAGTTAAATGAAATTAAATGAAAGGATGGCTGCCAGGCAGGTAGTAAAATAAACCTTTCCACCATACTGTGAGTGAACACAAAATTAATACAACAATTTAATGTTTTATCTGAAGGTGATATTTATCGTTTACATTTTGATGGTCTGACTGGACTGAAGTTAAGAGTTACGAGCTCGCCACCTGACACTGAAAGACAGTACGAGATCGCTGAAGGGCATAGTTTTAATAATAAACTCTTCACCATTCACTATTGCTCCGAGTTCCAAACTTTTTATTTATGCTACGGAAGTTTGAAGTTGCAATGCCACGCTTGGAAAATCAATACACTGATCTTTCTTACTGCACTATTTAGTTATAAATTAAGCAACTTATATACTACATCTAATTTATATACCTTAAATGCTATGTTTGATTTCAACGTTTCAATGTTTCACTCGAAATTTTCGTTCCGTTTTCATTGAACTTGTAGTCCTATTCAGCGAGATGTTTTGATCAAATGCGATTTACGCCTGTTACTATATTATATTTAATAAAAATGAATTATATAGTTCATCAATAAATAAATAAATGTTTACTACACTCTCGAACTTAGATTCCCTGTGTTACGGATGACATTGAAGAACATAAATGATGAACAATGATGAACATAAACTTGAGAGCAAACATTTATCTGTCACATAAATGTGTGCCCGGCCGTAATCGACCTCAGGACCTCGTTCGGCAGGCAAAGTCACTACAAAGTATTAAGGGGCTACATCGTTATTTTGATGATTAGCAAGTTTAGTATGTGGAATCCAAAAACATTCTACGATTCATCTTAAGAGTAGGTTTTGGGGAGCTGGATAACAGAAATGGTTATAGGTAAAATGTAAATAAATGCAAATGTAAACATAACATTGATTAAAAAAATTATATTAGTTAACAAACTCCATTTGACATGTCTATTGAATCTATGCTTATTAGTCAATGCAATATAATCTCAAGACTTCCATCTTCTGTGATTATCGGTATCATTAGTGGACTTCAAAGAAGTGCAATTAAAAGTAACATTGCTATGATGAATATTCAAACATCAAACATTAGCTGCTAAAGGAGTAGCAAGGTCTGTAAAGAACCTTCGAACGAGTAGGTAAACACCTTTATAGGCAATAATTTGCATAACCTTCTCTTATATAAACTGTATAGTTTAATTGAATATTCTACATACACTTTGTTACAAAGGCATTCGAAAGGAAATCCTACGTCAACATTGACATCTACCGGTTTCTAGAAGAACTAAGAACCACCATTTCTACAAAACAAATGCTAGCGTTTGTTGTTTGCACCTAACAAAGAGATCACGCAACACGCGATGCCCTGGTAGAGCGTCGCAATACGAGAGACAACAGCCAGAAATTTTAAATTATCGTGTTATTATAAAAGAAAAATAAACTATTACAATTTGCAATTTCATGGGTAAATTTTACAATTTCATCGGTGAATTAAAATGAATGAAATCCTTTTCCGGCACTACTCACAGTAGGGGTACGTTGAAGCGATGGCGCTGTTTAACTTTAAAAACGTGTTTGTAAAGACCGACTTTGAATTAAATTTATTTTGGTTGATTTATATTTATTAGATACATTGCGTGACATGATCACAAGTTGTAAAATTGTTCAGAATCCACCCTATCAATAGACAATATACAATAGCAAACATTTTCGTGATCGTAAAAAAATATCCCGAGACTAGAAAGACAGATTATTTACAGATAGAATACACAAAGTTAACCAAACTTCGTACAGCCCAGTTGGTAGAGACCCTTTCAAGCAGGTCCAAGATTCGATTCCCGACCGGGGCAGATATTTATGTGACCGATAAATATTTATCAGGTCCCGGGTATTTGTGTACATTCAGACGCCATCCGCAACATAAGGATATCCTAATGCAGGATTGTGAGTGTGTGAATGTTTTCTTATTATGATTTATTAACACAACATTATCAATATCAAATGTAGTTCGGAGAGATGAAAAAAAAATAGATCAATGAGTATGAAATAAATTGTACAACAGTGTGAAATAAATATTTTTTTGTAATAGTTATGGCATATTGAGTATTGAAATGTATTTATATATTATATCGCATGTATATATATGTATTATTATATATGTAATATTATATATGTATTATTTCTAGGGTGGGTACGCCCAGGACAGAGGTTCATGTCATACACGATAAGTCAGCAGTACTAGCAACGAAGGTTCAATATTACCCACAAACCATTCTATCATGCAATACCAAATACAGATCAAACAAATTTTTTTACCTTAGACGCACAACTAATTACCGCATTCTAGTACAGTCGCGCACAGTTGTGCTAAGAGTACATGCCACAGTATGCAATTATCACCACAGATGGATAAATTTATTAGCAAACTGAGGGCAGTTTGGGGCTTCGCCTCAGAAAAATCTGCATTGTTTTAGGACTGGATGATTCACGTATTGTTATTTAAAAATTCAGATATTAATTCATAATTTTTTTAAATTATGGACAGATTTAAATAAAACGAACAGTAAATATTAAGTGACTGTTACGTACATGACGCTTTAATAGATAGATATTGGATTTATTATTATACAACTATACTACATATTATTCTTTGTACACCACAGATATAAAAGTGAAATAAAACAAATACAAAAGAAGAACAGAACAATAGACGTCCCAATGCCCCGTGGTTTGTTCCAAATAACATATAGAAAGCGTAGCAACGTAACGTAACGTGATAATAAATGAATATTAACATCGGAGACATGAGACAATGAGAGTTAAATATTAGTTACAACTTGTAACAAGATATTTGTATTGTATTTTAATAGATTATTTTATAGATCAGTTGTTTATTTCTATTGTATTTTGATTTAACATTTACGAACCATATTTTTTTTCTGAATAAGGTACTGTTTAGAACTTTTAAGACATGTACTGTAAACTATTCAAAGCAAGTAAAGTTCGTCTTATCTTATCATTTCTTAGTTAACAAAACATTCAAAACGATAAGTAAATAAATATTACAACAATTCAAATAGCAAGTTCTCCGAATTGTGGATCACCTTAAAAATAGGCATGCATACATTAACTTAGATGTTTCGAAATAAACTTCAGAAGTAATCTTACAAATTGAACTATTTTCGCATTGAAAAAACCAGATACATAGAAAAATTTTGACATGAATAAAAGGAAAATAAAAATAACAATGAAAAAGGTATAATATCCTTAGAATCCCACTGATATCTAAATACTTTGCATCATCATATATTATGTTTGAACATCAACCACCAAGAACTATTCGATTTGTTCGCGAAATATTTGTTTAATATTATGTATGTACCGTTTTAACATACGTTCAATATTTGATTATTCTATTCAAACAACGTGAGTTAAAAATTATTCTCAGTTTTATTATCTACATATAATAATATTACGTACAAAGGGAGACACCGTCTTGCGTAACGATGTCCCTGAAGCTGATACTATGTATCTACAACTAGAACTTGTAATGTTTAACTAAAGAATAAAGAAACAAACACAAATATATCGGTGACAAGTTTAGGAACTATTGATATTAAGAATGTTATGGATAGGAAATTTCGAATCTGGATTTCGATGGATACGGATATATGAATATTTTACTGGTTTTAGTTACGGTTACAAATAACAAATTATTTCGGTTTATCCGACTGTTTCGGATAATTTCGGTTACGGATATTAGATGATTTACGGCTTGGAAAAATAATATAACGTATTTACAAGACTTACAAGCAATGTAATAACAGTAGTATTATTAGTATAGTAGCAGTATCAGCAGTGGTATTACAATCGTAGAAAAAACAATAGCCTTAAAAATTAAATAGTAAAATCTGTCATAACGTGTTTTATTTGGACTCTGCGTCTAACTGAGATTACCCGAAACTTTTTTATCGGATTCGATTACGATTTCGGATAAATTTTTATTTTGAAAATTCGATAGTTTCGGTAACGGTTACGGAGCACTATAACAACCCTTATTGATATTTAAGTGGCCTTTTTTCCAACAGCTTACATAAAATTGAACGTTCACAAAATGTTAGTTAAAAATTCTTTTGTGTGACACATGAATACAGCCTTATATAATGTCGGTCACGGAGCTCGCAACACAAGCACAGCCTATCAAATATGCACCATAATTACTGGCTGTTCATAAATTTTGCTACATTATATTCAATAGGTTAAAAACTCCATTGTCCAACAAACAGATAAATAAAAAAATGACTGACGCAAGACAAAAAACTAATGCGTAAATAGTGATCTCACATTGTCGTAAAATCTTTGAATGCATGTGAAGTGCAAGTCAAGAGGAAACGCTAACAATAAGTACTAATAACGTAGTGTTTTTGTACAATAAGGACGGCATTTTGTAAGATTTTTCTAGGTAAGTTATGTCTTTAAATAAGGCAAAGTATAGTATTGCACGATATCATACTTGCACTGATAAATTCTACGTATTGAAAAGTATTATATTCTCGATTGTACACGAAACGTAAGGTAAAGATGTGCCGGCACCGGCAGCGATAGGCGCTAATATAAGTTATGTCACTAATCGAACAGTGGGCGGGATCTAGGCATTGTCGAAGTGCCGAGTATCAGGCGCCTACTCACCATGTAAATGAATATGCATTTTTTTTTCTTCTTTACTTATATTTTTAAGGTAGTTGAACAAAAATAACAATCCCACAGATTGCGCAACGGAACTTAAGCTTATGATTTTCGATTTAATAGATTCAGGACCAGTGGAATTCCCGTTAGCAGTTTAGAAGTACAAACGAAAGTCCAGAAATTTGATTGATATCAAATTCCCCAAGCGTTGCGATGCGTATCAAAGCGGAGAAAACCTTAGATCTATTCTCCTGAGTTATCTGGTAGAGGTCGCTTTTCGTCATAATACTGTCAATAGTTTACATCGTTAACGTGATTTCCTGTATATATTGTTATATAATATATAATGTACAATAAAGCGTTATATTGCATTGCATCTCCATGATCTACTACGTTAGCAGTAAAGCTTACGAGGAGCGGGGGAAGGTGGCTAAGATACATGAATGGGTACAGCCTATTTCATCCGTTATACAGCAATATACTAATAATATTTAAGGAATATACACTACAGAATCATGACTAATTAAGATAACGGCATATTTTTGCCAGTGGGTGTCATTGCGGCGAGCGGCGACCAGCTGACTGCTGTACATCGCTCACCTACGCGCTTTTAAGAATGAATCCATTAATTTGTGATCATTTTGTCATGAACAAATAAAATAGAAATATGAAAATCTCAATTTTCCCGGGAAAATGATCTAACTTAAAATTAACCTTCATGAAAGGTCTCAATTCAAAGCAAATTTTCATAATTCCCGACACCTCAATCGCACGTTGCTTGAAGATACTTGTATGACGTTACAGTTAGCAGGTAACATGTTTCAAATGTGGACATGTTTCAAGCGAAACGTATGTATGTTCTGTAACCTAAAAACGACTAGCAACTTTTCAAGAATTTTATTGTAGAATACAAAAAAAAAAGCATAAGAACTCCCTCATGGAATTTATCCCTACACAAATTCCTAAAGAAATAAATAGCGTCTCTGCAGAATGTGATTGGGAATTCGTAAACATTAACGTAATCTATTGTCAGAGAGCTCTGATTGAACCTAACATCCTGGATTGTTCAACTGAATACACAACTCCTAAGAACATCATTCACGTTACTAACATCATTACAATTGTTTCGCCTCAAAGCCACGTCTCAATATGCGACTTTTTCGCAGATTTCGTTCAGGTTTGAAAGCAATACTAACAACTTTCAAGTATTTTTATGATGTTGTCTGGTCAATAAAAATAACTTCACACACTCAACCTCCCACACCGGAATTGCCTGTGTTGCGGGTCAAACACACAAATGAAGAGGTCATAAGCACCCATGATCAGAGAACAAACTGTCTCTGTGCATGGCGTTTGATTCTTCAAGCAGGGTCTACAAGCAACAAGGTCGTATGACATTATGTTAAAATATATTTATTAAAAACTTATTCCAAGAATCGTTTTCTTATGTGCTTAATATTACATTGAAACGAAACATTTATTGGCAAAAACAATTTAGGATTCTCGACCAAGGACATTTCGCACAATAATCTCGCACCCAATGCATTCTCTTTATCCTCAATAGTAACGAAATGTTAACTTGAATCAGAATATCAAGTAATTGGACGTTCCTCGAAGATCTTCTCTATGGACAGCACAGGATTTTTATCTAACTGAAAACGAAGCACTAAAGAAGGTCAAATGTTTCAATTGTATCTGAAATATTTGGCATACAGCTCACTACTGTTATTAAACAAAATGTGGTTTGCTCCAACTTTACCTTATAAAATAAAAGGAAATCTCTTCTATTCAAGCTTCAAGCAATTTATGGCGCTATGCCAGTTTTCCATTGCACATGCCAAAAATGAAAGGGCTTATTTGCTTTTAAGTGAGCTGGAGTTAAAATCAAAAGCGACACAGATATAAGTGAGTATCTATATCTTTGTATAGAAGATTTTTCCATCCTGTTGATGTTTCAGGCTTTATTTTTTTTATGGTAATAGCCAATAAACGAGCAGACGAGCCACCTGATGGTAAGTAGTCATCGTCGCCCATGCACATCAGCAAGACCAAAGGTATCACTGATGCGTTATTGGCCAGGAAATGATAAGAAGGTAAGAAATAAAGTACTGGCTCTCAAGCCCCCAGGAACACGACGAGTCGTTTGGCGGCTGACTCAAATTATTTATCTTCAACTAAAAGCCAACCATGTTCGCCTATGGTCAATGCTGCTCAAGGAATGAGGGTATAAATAAACGCACATAACCGCATACATCCTCACCGTGATTCTATGGGTGATGACTCGAATACTTACACTAATGTAACGTACACAATATACATTGAAAGAACCAATCCAGACCCGACATTAAGCATTTTATGTATAATGTAATAAAACTGCCATAACGTGCATTTGTGCCGTATTGGGGCGGCCTGGAATACTATCCACAATCCCGCGCTGGCAAAAGAGGCGTCGTGTCGTAAGAGGCGACAGAAGCCAGCCTCCAGGGCTTCACGTAAGGATTTTATTATTATTAAGTAATTTATATTATCACTGGTATTATTATCTTTTCGTGAAACCTGTTTGTCTAGCTACCACCATCCAGCTCGATTCAGTCTCTAAACGACTCGTCGTGTACCGGCTGGGAGCTCGAGAGCCAGTGCTTCTTTCTTTCTTGGCTACCAACGCATTTGTGACGCCTTTGGTATCACTAATTTCCATGAGCGACAGTGACCACTTACCATCAGGTGGCTCGTCTGCTCGTTTGTCTCGTTGCCGTGTTGCCGATCAAGAAAAATGCAGATGACATATTTTCTGACACTGCATCAGGGGCATGTTCAAAACAATGTACAGTTATAGTTTACATACCGCGACTGCGTCTCCGTTGTTTATTTTACTTAAATAACCCTATATTAAATGAAAATATCGCATTATATTTTTTTTTTATTTAAACTTAGAAAATTTAAAACTAAGATCTTTTTGTAATGCGCGCACAGAGCCAGACCTCTATTGATGATTTATATAGATTAGAAGGTGGTTGTAGTTAGGCAGGCGAGTAAAATGGTTACCTCCTTTCACGCCTTCCGTCGATGTTTAATAGAGTGCTACAAAGACCAGCGAGCTCCGACAGGAGCGACCCATCATCATAGCCTCGACTGTAGGAGGTAGTGTGCATCACGAACTTTGACTTTTAATGCGCTTTAGGCTCAACAATGGATGGAGTCTTCCGCTTCCCATTGTTGTAGATAATGTGCTCCTTAGAAAGTCTCGAGCGATTTTATATTATATTAAGACTATAAATACAGATAGGACAAATTGCGAATCCTTAATTTTCCTAAAATATAATGAAAGACAATTCTGCAGATGAACACTGAGAGTGCTTTCCGTTTAGTAATTTCGCGTAACGGCCAAAGTTTGTAATTGTCTTTATTCGAAAAAGACATTAATGAGATGGTTCTTACGGTAGCGCAGACCCTCGTTTAGTTAACTTGTCTACTTAGACGTAATAGTAGCTTTACGGGAACCTCTTTCAGACAAACCAGACAGCCTTATAATCGAAATAATAATTAACTACTGTTAAAGGTATACTTTCATGAAACGATTTTGATTTGTGATCATGCCCTTTATGTTCGCCAGGAACACCAACGGCTCCAGAAATTTTAACATTAAGAGCGGAGATGTAAAATGGATAGCTTCGAGTTTGAAGATTTACAAGGCAATTTATATTGAATAGTTAAGGTTCAACCGAATTGGATAAAAATAATTGAGTGAAGATGGCATAACGATTGAACATTGAAGTCACCAAAGGCAACAAAATTTAAGGTTTCAGAAACAAAACCTGTTTCGCCACCACCGGGTCTACATAATGTTTATTTTGCGACCGCCTTTTTCGGAAACGTCAAACTGACTAGAGTGACATATGTCATTGATTTATCACTTATGTCATCAATATAAATTTACCTATACTTTTTCGGCGCTGATATTGTAACCTCCTGTACAAAGTATGCACTCTTTACATGTTAGGTTAGTTTAGTTATTTCAACTTACATATATGTACATCTTTAGCAGTACTTACTTAATTGTAATGTTATACGAGTGTGTTATATTTTATTGGGAATTTGACCTTAACCACTTTATATTCTTCAACGATAAATGTTACTCAAGTGGCGGAAATTTAAAATAGAATTTTACGATTGTTGCTACTATATTATAACATAATATAATGTTATTGAAAATAAGAGAAAATTTAACAACTACAGCTCAATATGATGTCTCCGAGCCTCCTGATGATATGCCTATCTGATTAAAATAAACCAAAAAAAAAAAAATATAGTGTCAGTCTAACGTTGATGCTCAAATATTAAGAGCGTTCGCCTCAAACCAAAATTAACGAACACCACATAGCGTTCAAGTCGCATCAAACGTGTGCGTAACAAAACAAACAACGACGCGCATGCATTTAAAGGCGAGATACTCACTAGTGACGCTGCAAGTGCGGCCTTGGCTGACAGGAGATTTGTTGAAGATGACATTTGCTTTACGCGCGATCCACCCGCACCACGGCACCGTTTGAACCAAAGCGCGCCGAAAGTTCTGACCGGTGAAGCAGTATAGGAAGAAGTTGATGCCGAAATTCGCATTGAACATCATCGTCGCTACATTTTGTGCCGTCAGCCAGTGGTCATCAAGTTCACTCGAGTCCTGGCGATCAACATATTTGTTATTTTTCGTGATTGACGTGCATAAAATTTATAGTGTGCTATGACAAGATGGACATTGGACGTTCGTTTAATCATGAGATTCTGTAAAAAAAAATCATATTATATTTTTAAAAGAAAAATTGCTGTACTTCTGCCATTGAAATTGATGTAACCCAATAAAGTCGATATTTTTAATATTAGAACATAATTAATTTAATATTTACGTCTTTTGTTTTTTTATCTGTGTTTGTGTGTATGCGGAAAGTAAGTAATCTCCGAAATAACGGCACCTCTTTTATAAATGATTTTACCATTTAAGGATACAATTTTAACTGACATTTCCCGCAG
>DWPT01000491.1:0-23877 GCA_018251895.1 Agathymus mariae mariae
ATATTTACTACTAATTGCATCTGCACTTGCATCACATAAAGAAAGGTAAGAAAGAAATATGTGGGTGCATCATACTGGTTTGTTCAATCACATTGACATCAATCCTAATTTTCAAAGAGCCAAATACCAAGTAAGGTTTTTAAAAAGACAAAAAATATGTGTATGCTTTTGCTTTATTATGGAATTAAGTAGTTTATATAATAAAATAATGTTATTTATAATACATTTACACATCCATAATTATTTAATTTCTTTAATTAGGTATATATTATGGAATATTTTTGATGTACTTTTGAAAGCAGATTATCCATGAACTCTGTTATTATTTCTTGCTGACCATATTTGATCTTATATCAATAAACAGCAAGTTAAATAATGAAATAAACAATGTTTAAAGTAGATATTAATGTACTAGTTAAATTTTTAAGGAAGTAAAGGTCATGGAATTCTTTTAATTTCACATATTTTTTTTCGAATCTGAAACTTTTGAAATATCAGATTTTACAAGCAAATATTATTATAAATTGCCTTCATGCCTTTAACCTGTTAGAGAGATGGTAAGTATTTAATCACCAATCTAGAGTTCAAACATCTTTTTTGGTTACTCCATATTTGGTACTTATTTATGATATCTTCAGTTTGCTTGTTACGTGCATGCCTAATGAATTTCTTAGAGAAATATAAATTTACTTACAAACACGGTGCACACAAAATTAGCAATCCCAGCTGACATAGCCTATTATACAATTAAAATTTATTTGCTAAAGAAATTTCAACCGAAATTTACGAAACGGAACAATGTTATGCAAAGCCACAGCAGGATCTCTGGCTCATAATAGCGCACCCTCGGTTTGTACTAAGCGACGCCTCTACAGGAATGTTTGGAGGCGTCATTGATACAAAAAATTGGCGGAAAACGGGTCGACATTATCTGCGGTTACGGCTTTGCTATAGTTTCTACGATTTGCTACCAATGTCGGCAGTTTGCCACAGAAAGGGTTTCCATCTTTTTCAGTCTATTAAATTTTAATCTGCCGGGGCAATTGGCTTTTTAGAGGCTGACCTACATACATTAATAATTCTGTCATGGTGACCTTTTTTGATAGTGTTCGTATACGTATGTGAACCGTAAATAATGTCTAATAAAATCGGTCAAGCGAAAATACACTCGTCTAGCCGTGTTTCAACTTACAGCGCCGTCGGGTTTCGGTTCATTGGTGCATAATTTTCCCGCTGAACATGCTGTTAGATGGTGACGAACTTGTGATCTTAGGTTGTGCTTGATAGAATCGCAATTTGAATAGCGTTTGGTCTGTAAATCCGAACCTTGGGTTTCGGTTTATGGTGTGTTATTGCTGTCAGTTGCGTGCGTATTGTGGGTGTAAAGGATGTTCATTGGTGCATTCAATCGGAAGACTAGTCGCCGTTGTTCTACTTGTAATATACCTCCACAAGGGCGAACGTGTTCCGGCGAGACTTGCAAACGTCCGGCTTGATCGTTTTTTTGGGTGTCTACGTAAGTACAATAACGCTAGAGATGATAATCTCGTTGAGATGTTGACTACAGTTGTAAAACCTTTTTTTTTTATTTGAATGTATTTCTACAAATAATTTTTATAAGTCAGTCTTCACCTTTACTTCTTATTCAAAATCTATTCAGATGTCTATGAGGAGTTCTGGAATATTTTGTATGATATGTAATTTGTATCAATCATAGAATAAATTCTAAAAGGGCATATGACCGATAGCCGATATATATACATTTTAACTATCATAATCAAATCATTAATAAACCATTACGTCGTCAGTCTGCCTGAATCAATTCATCAATGATGTCAGGCAATTATATTTTAGTTTTTCTATGGCATCTGATATATGCAGTTAATTATGAATTCGCATATTGCATCAATGATTGTTTTCGCATAATTCCGAAACAGTCAAGTTTTGTTTGCATCAATGTTACTAGTCTATTCATACGCATACACCGCTCATTAATCCACAAGCTTGAATTTTGATGGGATAAACCATAGTCATCGCGGGCGGGGTTCGCGTGAGCCGGCTGGTATACGAACCGTGTTTTTATTTGATTTTACAGCCCCGTCTGCGACATTGTCTTTGGATGCAATGGTATAATGGGTTTTTCTTAGGGTGGGCACAAAATCTTATGAAAAGCTTACCCATAGTTGAAATGTCGAAACGGTTAGTCAAATGGCATTCTTCATGAACCGTAGACGTATATATACATAAAGACGTGTTCACGAACACTGTGTTTATGCAATATTGCCTCACATGTTTAAAATAATGCTAATAAACCATTTTCTCTTTGTGAATAACAAAACAAATTGTAAAACAAAGTAAATAATAGAAATGTAACCAATAATAATAACATTTCATTCATTGTTTTTTTTTAGTTGAATGTTAACTAATTGGTAAATCGTTCACCCAAAACAATGCAACGACATTGACACGATACGTTGGCTAACTCCTGACAGCTTTATGATGCGAACAGAGACTTGGAATATACAGAACATATTATATAGTAACATATTAACTGTGGTAAGATGGAAACGAATTACATAACAGTGGTTCATAATATTTCCCGAGAGTAAACTAGTTCCTTGAATATATATCTCTGTTATATAAATGCACCCTGTTTGTACTTTTAACGATAAATTGGTTGCACTGCCAAGGCCGGCATAATCTCAATAGCAATATTGTTGCTTATGAAAAGTTTGTTCACGTCCGCTGTGTGAGGTGTTTCAGTGACACGAACGTACTCTTAATGAACTCATGTACGACTAGCGAATGTAGTTTGCTATGCTTCGCTTCGGAAAAACTACCTTAAACATCCGCATTTATCTGGGTTTTTCTCGTTCTGTGAATTGGTAATACATATAGTAATTCATCATTTTTTTTTTATTTATGGATGGATTGCAATGAAACAAACTTTAAGTATTAAGTGATGCTTACTGCAATACATAAGCGAAAACGAAAACGAAATCGATTAAGCCGTTTCTGAGATTAGCGGGGACAAACGTACAAACAAACGGACAAAATTTTTCTAACAGTTATTATTTGTGGTTCTATTGCGTTAATAAAGGTCCCTAATAATGTTTTTTTCTCATATATCGTTCATGTACAGACAGCGCTCTGTTAGAATTTTATTATTAGTATAGATAAGTAATATAGTCACAGTTATCTGAAATTTTCCATCTGTTTCGGACGTGTCGGTTCGTTTACTGATGATAAATGCGAAGAAAAGGGGGTCGAGCCTCACTTTCAACTCGTGACGTCACGTGGTGACTTGCAAGCTTGGACGACCCCGTAGCCTGCTTTGGTAGTGGGCCTGCCTGTCGAGCAATTTGTACCGCGTTCAATTTGCGGCTCAGACAGACATTGATGTCACAGACAGATTTTTGTTTTATGGTCGTGGGTGTTTGTGATGTGGTAATTCTGTACGTTCATGGCACGCGTAACACAGGCAATCCTAGCGCGGGTGTGAGTGTGTGAACGTTAAATTAAAAAAGTTAGTGCGCATAACATAATAAAAGAAAAAGCTTTCTTGTCGTTCTCATGTGCCAAAACTTATTTTGTCTCTATACTATTTTTTCGGAGGAATTAAATCATCAAATCAGGCTATTTATTATCAGTCAAAAAAGAAAGATAATATCAATCGTTTTGGTCTCCGTTTGCTTATTCCATTCAGCTACCAATAGCTAAGGACAATGGGTGAAAGTTTGTGGAGGTTGGAAGTTTTTCCTAAATGCTTGTTGCAGCCTTTTTCTGATTAAGTCGACGGCTGGTGCGGAACAATGGTCTTTGTCTGTGATTATTCGATCGGCCGTAAATCCTCCGTAATTTATTATCACTTTATGAGCCAAGGTAAGGAATAACTGAGCCTGTGTGTGTATCCTGTATTTTAGCTATGACTTCTATTCAGATTTATGTCGCGGTCTATTCAACAGTTTTAATCTATAAAGCTATCCGAAGTTTAAGAGCATTGTGATCGGTTTACATTATTCCTTACACCTTGAATACACAGTATACATGTTTAGTGCGAAGGTATGTATATGAGATTCGAGTCCGAACATGTTTAATAAAATATAAATTTATAACAACAAAATTGTATATTATTATTATTTTTTTATATAATTTTGAATTCGGTCTTCATACAGTTCAGACAAACTGAAACAATTGACATTAATAACAGAAAATTTATAGATCTGAGGTTTACGAACGTTTGGGACTTTGGGCAATGTGTGTGTGTGTGTGTGTGTGTATAATGTTATCTAATATCAATGTGTTGAAGAGTCAGTATAAGTTTTGTTTGTAATTAAACTTAATCTTAGCAAACTAAAGTCTTTATAACGGTATAATTAGTATATAAATTACATTATAATATATATTTAGATAACCGTAAAGAATCAAAACAGCAAAGTTCAGTAGAAACTCAAAAGCAACCCGAGGGCATCACCCAGTTTGGGGGCTTCGTTGAAGTTCATTTAAAAAAGTGCTTCATTATAGCAAAAATTATTTTAATGTCTACTCTTTGATTATGCACCGGGTGGCTCGTGCAATTTTAATTAATCTACAAGATAACCGAGACTCTCCCGGTAGACCTACCCGAGATTCGTTCTCGAATTGTGAATAAACAAAAACTAATTAATAATAATACAGACTTAATAAATGATAGATTATTGCTTGCGCTCGAACATTAATAAAAGAAAAAAGTGGAACTCATCATAGGAGCTCCAACTCATTTGTCGGCCACCTGTAATGTACAGTTCAAAGTTTTAGGCGCAACTCACTGCTCGTACCTCATAAATGAGTACAGTTAGTGGAGAATTCAGAGACCAACGCCAATCTGGGTGGACATGCCCGAACGCTTCTCACGAGGCATAAATACAAAAATCGGTTTAACCTGTAAGCTTAGTGTCGATGCTTCTTTATATTTTATTGTTGTAATTTTATATTTTATTAAAAATGTTCGGACTCGAATCTCATATACATACCTTCGCACAAAACATGTATACTGTGTATTCAATTCAAAAATAAATAATACAAATAAAAAACAAAACCTAAGTATATACTTATAAATTTCATTAAAACTAAATATCACCTTGCTCAGTATTCGATAGTGAAACTATCGGCCCGTCACGAGTTTGTTCGTTTTTAACAATTATTATACACATACATTTGATATATAATGGCCTCTGTCCATCCGGAATAATGTATACCTTTCAGATATTGTAAGAATATTTCAGATAGGTGCCATGGTTCCGGAAATTAATTTCCTCATGTACATAAACTCAAAAAATCAGATATCTCCTTTTATAATTTGAATTGCATTGAGGAATAGCTCTGTTTTATTCAAGTTCTTTTATTATAAAACGAAGAAAAAACCACAATTTATCTTTACAAGTGTCAGGAGAAAGTTGTTAAAATGATTCTCATTTGCATGGATAACAATATTTGTCGTGTTAATGACCTAGTTTCATAACCGTGGCACATCAAATCTTACCTACTTATAAAATTAAAGCTGTAACGTACCAATGAATTTATTCAACTCAGTGTTCAACGCTTTAACATTGCGGTTAATTTTAGTTCCCCCACTGACGATACATTCAGGCCAAGGTTTAGAATCGTATCTTTTTATTTTACTTCAAACGTTAACCGAACTATCGAATTTTATGTGCGCTCTCGTGAGATGGCATTACTTTTAAACAGTAGCTAGGCACGCTAGGCACGGCTTTCTATTTCTTTCTTTGTCCAAAGTATTAAAATATGACGTAACTAACATATCGGTGACGTTAAAGGTTTGCGTTTTCATGTTAAGGTCCCATTAAATCTCTTCTTAAGTGATCGATCAAACTAAGTAAGGCTCGCGGTCGGGAGTTTGATTATGATCGCTAATTCCTATATGTAAGTTATTCTGTGTTTTTGAAAGTACATTAAAGCTGATATGCATTCAGGTGGCTTAACAACCTCCAAGATTTAATGGCTAACCTAACGCCTTCTCCGATTCCCGTTGAAGCAATGTGCGTTGTAGAGTATGTTTTCATTCTTCGCCGGTAATCAGTAAGACCTAATTGTGCCGCTTATAGATTGAAGCGAGAAATAAAATTCGGTTAATTATTTAAATCGATCAGTTTGATAGTTTCTACGGTTTACCGGTTAAAGGGGCCATTGTAGGTCTAACGCAATACAGGCGAGCCAATGTATAAAATGTTCCTAATTTATTATAAATTATAGAATATTTGATGTAATATTTTGCAAATTATAAAATTTCCAACATATTACAGGCCTGAAATTAATAATGAAAACTAAATAATAAATATATAAAGCTATATTTATATAAAATTAACGTTAAAAATAATTACTTTATTAATAACAATGACTGCTGATATATACTTGGTCCTACATTTTTTTAATGGTGTCGTAATCCGTTGTTTTAATAACATTCAATTTGCTTTTTTTATTGAAGTACTTCACTATAGTTTGTTTTCATATTTAGTATAATTAGAGTTGTGTAATCAATACTACAGTATCCATTTACAACACCAAGCACAAAATATTAAATAAATTGTTGTATTGATTTGTATTGATTGATTAATTGATTATTGCTTTGAATTAATTAGAGGGCAGCACCGATGGAAGTATATAAAAATAGTTTATTGTATTGACAAAATGTTATTTTACCCTACTGATGTGTATTAATTTAGAAACACAATTTTACACCGTTTTGATACGTTGGGTTACGATAAACTTAAGCAATCCGTCTCGTCCGTGAACGGTGACCGTCTTTTGTCGTCATATCTATAAATTTAGTATTATTTTATGTCAAACGGTTTTATTGAAAATAAAGATAATAATGATAGATAGATGTAGATAATGTATTAAAAGCCAAAAAATAATTTGTCATCACACCACTCTCCTCGTCTAGGACTCCGATCAGATAAAGAAAAAATTGTATTGTCATCAGAACTGAAAGTGTGTATCAAATAACAGTTCAACCTGTCAATAGGAGAGAGAGAAATTTGGATTGCTAAATTTGACCCAACTAAATATGGAAAGCTAAATAAAACCGTTTAATAAGTAGTATTACACGTGAATTACTTACTGTAACTATTCAGAAATGTAAGGCACTTAAAAAGTTGTCAGTGATATGGTAGTTTCATATTTAATGAGCAAATGTTATCAAATCATTAGGCGAAACTCAATCATAAGGTTCGGTTGCATTTTAAGTCTTTTCAATCTGTATAGTTTTTTTTTTTTGCCACCAAATCAGTTGATTAAATAGACACGGATACTTATGTACAATGTATTATTACTATTTATCGGATATTCTTGTTCCCTGTGAACTAATAGGACAACAATAAAAAAAATATGGCCAAAAGTAATTACTGAAAATCCTGAAACAGATCCTTACATTTGAATTTAATCACGACTGCCATTGCTACTCTTGAGCATTGAAATGTGAAACCTAATTTATTAAGCTAGCCTCAACATCCCTCACACCAAAACATTAATTTGATTTACGGTAGACATAGCAGGTGTTCCAGCGTCGTACCTTCCTCAATTATGGAAATAACTTACAGCACAATTTATTTATTTCGGCATCAGTTGTGTGTAAACCGTATTGTTTTAGTCTCTAATATGACTGACTTTAAATCTATATATCAGTGTATGTATTAAGCATTATTACTGTATACTTACACTAGATGATGTGAATAGTTGTCATAACTATTAATAAATACATAAATCGTGAAAATCTAACATTCAACGTTTTGATTACAACCTTTCAATAGTTCACCTAGATATTTCCAGCTAACATACGGGTACAATAATATTGTCCCTAGCTCGCGGCGCTCTCGCGCAGTCGTACGCTGCGAGGTTTAATGACGAAACTACCATGCCGTTATATCCAGCCCATTGTTCGCCCTGGCACGAGACTCGACTCGATAGGAGATCGTTAACCCCCTATATAGGTCGCAGGCATATAATTGAGTTTAATCAGCCACATCAGCGCCGAAATTAACTCGGCGATACTTTGTTCTCGCGTATCCTTCACGAGACAGCTTAATTGTACCCGTGTCGTAAATCTATTACCAGTCGTGTGAAGATTACATTAAGATATTGCGTTTATTAATGTAACAGTAGGGATAAAGCATAGGTACAGAAGAATGGCGGATGTCACAGCACTTTCGGTATCCATTTATTTTTATACATATATCATTGTTGAAATCTTTAGGGTTTTTCAAATGATACGAAATAATATTATAACAAAATTAATAATTACAGAGTGGGTGGAGTGTATAATTTTATGATGCGTTTATTTGACGCTCTTTCCAAAAAGCTGTTAGAAATTTGGGAACATGTGTTACCCCGCACGCCTCGTCCGAGTCTGGATGCTTGGATTGGCTGAATATATAAAATATTTCTTTAGTTTATATCAGTTAGTGGATCGTTAGTGGGTAATAGCTAGTATAAATCACCACAAACAATCACACCTCCGCATTAAATTTCCTATCTTACAGTTGGCACGGACATTGACAAAATATATCAAGACTTGAGATCGAACATTTATGTTATTTATAATTGCTCCGGTCGGTAATTGAACCTCGGACGTGACGTTGATCTGAACTACAAAGTCGTCTTAATATAAATATAGGAGTTTTAACCTCTTATGGACGCTGCATTGCAGGCAATAAAATATCGGTCGATTATTTATGTTACTGCATGGGTATTAACTGTGTATCTGGCCCATAAGTGGTGCTATGAATGGTTTTATAAATGCTTCTTATAAAACACATGCTGTGTCTTTCACACAGTTTAATTACGAAGCTGCATTGAAGTCTTCTAATTGTCATTTCTATTAGCTTAGTAATGATATTTCTCCATTTGCGTAATCTTCGGCTTTAATTCAAAATTAAATTGTTTTCCCTAAGCTTTAAGAAGCTTTAGTTTAAAAATAAATGTTACGCTCTGATTCCACTGGAGTTACTTTTATATTTTGTACTATATATTTTTTTAATTATTACAGTAAATTATGTACTGAAAAATGTATCAAGTTATTATGTATAAACAAGGTCATTTATCTTCTATCAAAAGAGGAACAAGACGTAATCATTAGCAAGCATCTTTGTTTTAAAACGTGATTAGGCAATATTATAAGTTAAACTTAGATTTGTAGATGATACACTAGAACTATTTCCACTAGAGGTTATGCTGCATGAGAACACTTCATGACAGTCTGTGGTTTTTCGTCTGCTTAATAGGGACGTTGAGAGGAGGAGATGATTCCTCTAGCAGACCGACACGGCTTGTGGTGGAAATCATCGTCCAGTTTTTTTATTCGTAGTCCCGAAAATGGGGCTTGAATACTCAAGCTGATGGTTGGTAGCAATTTCACTTTAGATAGTAAAGCACACTAATTTAGAAAAAGCCTATTCATTCTTAACTCGAAGTCATTCACACTGTAATCGTATAGAAACATCGACGTTGGTAAATTATTCCAATATTCCGCTGTTTCTCCCGGTCATCTTTATGACTCGCATAATCCCTTCCAAGGATGGTGAAGTCAGAGGGGTTTTAAAGCATCTGGAAAAAGTATTCACGTGAGATCCCGGAGCGCTGCATGGCTACTAACGATGTTTTGAGTACTATGCAAGAACCAATTTCTGGAGACCCCTGAATAAAAAACCACTCTAATTGACCTACGAATGTATCAATGGAGTAACGAGTGCTTCGGTAATTAATTTTATTATTGAGCAATTTGTACACTCGATACAATTCGGTTCCACGGTGACGGCACGGTGACGCCGTTGGTTGCACCGCAGCGAAACACGCCACTAGGCGGAAACGAACGCGTGCGCGCTTTCCTGTCGATAGTGTAGATACGGCGGGCGAACTCCGCGCTAACTGGTTGAATGTTACGTAATTATGTTAATCGCATCGTCCACAAACCCGTTATACTCTACTACGTGCTGCACAATGTTTACGTCGTCGCTCCGTCTCCGTCGTGTTGTTGTATTGGCCGGGTTTTTGTGTGTTTGGGTAGTTTGTTGAGTGGCGTTCAATATTAGATTTTTCAGTCGTGTATTGGTAAGATATTTTTAAGGTACCGGACTTTTTAAAGTCATCATTTGCATGTTCGCTTGTCTGTCCATCACTCTGTTTTATACTACTTCGATCCAACTCGATGGAAACGTTGAAATTTGCTGCTTCATGTGATGTAGAGTCATGTGACGTAATTTCGGACATACACAGGGGATAAAATAATAAAATTATCTATGGGTAGTAGGTATTTAAAAAAAATTATAAGTCATTTATAACGTATTAAATGAAGGCGCTTGTTTGTAAGACAAAGTAACTTATTTTTTTATGACTTAAAAATATATTAAAGAAGGGCAAAAATTCAGAAATTGCGCCTTATATTTCCAAATACATTAGTTTGCATCTTACCATAGTGTAGTTGTTGTACATATGTATTAAAGCTAAGCGGAATTATAAGAAGCGAATATTTATAACATACTGCTATTTATCATAAAATTTTCACGGATGTATAATAATTGTTATCGGTATGGTACCGATGGTTATAGGCATGTGGATCACGTATTTAATATTAATAATATAAGTATTACTATAGCTAATAGCTATACCTACATACCTGTTTGTTTGTGTATATAATTATAATATGCGATACACAATATAGTGTACAAATTTTTTCCGTTGTTTTGTGAGCTCGTGGTGTCTGCCCATCAGCATAATCACATATAAATTATTATATGTTCCGAATTATATTTTCGAACGGAATTTGAGTTTATGTCGTATGGGTAAAACCGTGCTATAAGCTTTAGAGCTTTAGAGCAGGGTTAATTTAGATCCAAATGATGTCAAAATGAAATGTCTTTAGTCTCATATAAGACACCCTATATGATGGTAGTAACAATAGGTTATTTATTAATTATTGACTTATGATTAATATATATATTCTTCTCGCAGGTTGCATAAATTAATAAAAAAAATAACTTCCAATTTACTTCAGCGCTCGATTCGCCTACGTGCGATAAATTTTCAATCTCTCTTATGTTTTATAAAAAGTTGAGCTCACGTAAAACCAACGATGCTTTTATAGAGAGTGGGCTCACATAAAGCGTCCCCTGTGGGCATTGTTGTTCGATTTATGAAAACTTAGAATGCTAACCCATGCCTCCGTGTAAGCCACCTACGCTTGCAACTCCGACCTTCACCCGAAGCAATGAAAGAAATATTTGCAACCTATATATCATATAAGTATATTGTACTTAGTAAAATGTAAACATATTTTACGTTGACCAATCGTACAATATGTATTATTGTTATTATATATATATATATTATGGTATTATTGAACGACCCTATAGCCCACATGGTAGTGACCCTGCTTGCCAAGCGAAAGGTGGCGGGTTCGATTTCGATTCGATTCGTCCAAGCAGATTTTCATGTAACTTTATTTCCTGGGTTTGTCTCTTGACTATGAAACATCCAGCCAGATGAGCTAATAAAGTCATACAATTGATTTACAATTCATATGGCGTAGATTGACAAAAATCTCTCAGTATTTACTTGTCATATTTTCTGTGTTTCGAAAGGTGTTTCTAATTGTGTAAAACGACCATAGTATTATAAATTAACTTAGTTGTGATATAACATGTCAATAAACCATTTGGTTTATTGACACTTTTTTCTAAATTCATTAAATCCGTTAAATGGCCATGTATATAATACTCAAAATGTATATAAAAATGAGTAGGTGGTTTAATATTCACGTATTTCCAATAAGGAAATCTAAGTGTACCTATAATTTTGTTCTACATAATAATGTTACCAAACTCTATTGATCGTGCGATAAATGTTAATGCTTTTAATCATTCGTATTTATAGTTTACCTTGTACAATCAATACGGCTCGGGTCAGCCGATATCGAATCTTGCTCACAGCTATTTTAAATTAATAGCAACATAGAATTAAGCAAAATTGCACATCGTAAACATCTATATCTTAGATATATTCATAATCGATCGATTGATCGATTAATAAAAATATTAACAAACACGCATGCTCTTCTGTGTGAATTGAAACAATAAAAAAAATGTTTACATTCTGTATTACGACGTAGTCGTAAATGACGACACGGTATAGACACGGTTCCTTAGCTAAGTGGCATAAAAATAAATCTTATATTTAGTCATGTCCGTTGGTCAGTATGACCCTATGTCACATCCATTTTACTCAAGGGACTATTTGATCCACACCTGCACAAAATTTTGAAAATTAATTTATATCTCGAACCTTCTTCACACTGTAGTAGTAAATTATAAAAAAAATGTTCGTCATAAAATAAAAATACTTTTGACCAAAATTGTTTTTTTTCCGAATATTTCAAGTGCAGTTTTTTTTTATCTTCTAATATTTTGATAAGTAAGCGAATTCTTCAACCTATCTGGCGTATCGAAACGGTAAAAATCCCATCTGTATGAGCGGAGACATGAAGCTAGTGATAGATGTTGGATGTTGAGAGATTTTTTTTTTTATATTTGTTAAATCTAATGAATTGTAAAGTATGTGAAGTCTACGACCGAACGGAGTTGCCTAGGCGAAATATGGTAAAAAAACCTTATCTTTATGAGACGAGATCTGAGGCAAGTCATGAGATAGTAAGAATAGTGATAATGGATGTGATACTGAACTGAATGAATAATGAACTTCTTTTCGATCTTAAAATCTTCAACGTACTCTAAATAAAAAATGTCATCCTGTTACTAGACCCGCAGAAATGGAAAAACGGACATTTTCAGATGGGGGAGATAAAAGTTATTTTCTGCACAATCCTGTTTGCAGGGAGATTTTCGCGTTGTCATTTCGTCCGTCGATGGGGGTTTTTTCGTGATCTAGTATTTTTTTTTGATGATCGTGCGTGACGCGATGGCCATGATGTAGCTTAACTGCGATCTCAGCGTGATAATGTTTCTAACGGATGACTGTTCCGTTATTTCTGAACAAAGTAATGTGCATTGTTAGGAAAGCGGCGCGAATATTAACTGCTGGATACTGAACTAGATATTCTACAATGACACTGTTTTACTCCTTACCATCTACTAGTAACGGGATTTTAATGACTAGAAATGTCTCATATAAATTATTACTTACTGTATGGAGCCAGTAAGTTGTACCTACTGTTGAGGTTATAGAAAGTTCTGTGGATCACAATATAATATCGACACTTATAGGAAAACTTGAATTAAATCCAAAATTTATATTTGGAAAATTTTAATCATATCGTGATTTGATTTTAACATAGTTACAGCTGGTTTCTACCTACCTTCTGTTATAATAGACATATGTTTTTGGTCTAACTACAATTTAATCATTACCATTAGCTAACAACTGCATCATTAGGCTGTATGCGTAGCTTTCTATCATTATTATAAAGTATTCGTATTCAAAGTCTTCGTAGCAACAGAGATTTATGGAAGTGTTATGATAAATAACAATTGAATACACGTTGTCCGCTTTCAGAAAGCAGGGAAAATGTGAACAATGCTAATGTTGTTGTGATATTTAGTTTTTTCAGATCAACTACCTTTTTATTCGAAGGAACTTTGAACTTCTTTAAAAAAAAATTATAACTTAAAAAAATATAGTTTATTGATGAAGACTTGTTTGTGGACGATATTATGCACGCGTGAAGAAAATTGAATTTAGAAGTATCATCCTGTGAAGTACCATCCTACGAAAGTACGTATTTGAAGCACAGCAATATCTTAACTGATAAATGATCATCATAATGAAATCTGATCAGAGCTGCGCTTTTCGACGTTACCCTCAGACAGGTGAGTGACAAGCGGTGGGCGTACAATGTAAAATGTACGTTAACGATTAAAGAAATTTAATATACATTTACGTTTTGACTGTAACGAGTACTCACAATTTTTTGGTTTTTACCGATATTTCAACCCCCAATTACACGAATCATGGTCACGGCGAGACTCGCCGTAAAAAAGGTAAAAATCGTAAGTACCCGTTACAGTTTAAATGTATAATATTTCCTATGGTATAAAGGTCTTACACTTGCTGCACCGTTCAATTCATTCATGATTCTTAGGTAAAGTGACATTTCGTATTTTTTTTTCTTGAAAGCGACGCATTATCCGTCACATCTAATGAGATTATTTGAAAATGTGTGTAGTAAAAAACAAAAGAATGAAATGCCCCGGAAAGAAGTGAACAGCGCTTTCGTTCAGGATAATGCATACATAGAAAGAGGCATAGGAAGAAGTCAGTCGATAATAATTAATAATAATTCACTAATGTCGTCGCCGGTAGAAGCTTTTAATCTATTAAGTAAATATGTTACTGAATGTAGTATTTCATTTGAATTCAAACATACTACAGTATTAAATATAAAATATTTCGGTCACTGAATATTAAAAATACTGGTAACCTGTGACGAATGTCTGTTAAAATTATAAATAATGCAATTGATGTCATAGCTCCAGCATTAATAAGTGTCTTGAATTAGGTACTTTTCCGGATCTAATGAAATATTGCAGTCATTCCGCTCTTTAAATCCGGTGGTAAATCGGATTGTAATTACAGAATAATTTCTATTTTACCAAAACTTAGTGGTCTTTGAAAATATTTTACTAAATCAAATGCTTGAACTTTTCAACAAAAATGTCTTACTTCACCGTGATCAATACGACTTCACTAAAGGTCGTTATACAATTGATACAGGCTTCTTAAACACATATTTGAGACCTGAGAGGGATCACAGAATGCTATAGGTATTTTTTGTCTCTGTCTAAAGCATTTGATTTTGTTGAGCACGAATCATTACTTCTTAAGCTTAGTCTCTACGGCGTCAAGTACAGTGCTCTCAATTTGATTACATCCTATTTGAAGGGTAGGGTGCAATGTGTCAGTGTAAATGATACCAATTAATCGGGATCATCAATTGTAATGGGTGTACTATAGGGCTCTATACTAAAGCCGTTCCTTTTTCTGATTTATATGAACGATTTGCCGTATTTTATTAACAAACGTATGGACATTGTACTCTATGCTGATGACACATTTGTAATATTTAAGATTAAAAGAAATAAATTCGATGTTGATGATGTGCTTTCTCCCTTGTATCGCGTTAGTTTAACATAAACAATTTAGTTTTAAATGCTTAAAAAACAAAGTGAATAGAGTTAGCACTACTAAATGTTCAGAAGGTAGGTAAAATTCTTAAATTAAATAATAAAAAAATTACTATAGATCAATCCACAGTGTTTTTAGGTGTCATCCTAGATCAGTGATAGGCAAAGTACGGCCCGCGGGCCAACTCCAGTCCGCGACAGTATTAAATCCGGCCCGCCGAGGGTCCATCGACATTATACATAAATGTGTAATGCTGTAATGTTTTTATAATATTATGTTTAAAAGCTTTAACACAAAATGCATTTTTTCTATAATTCTGGCCCTCCTCTAGAATTTCTTAAACTATGTGGCCTCCCATTAAAAAAGTTTGCCTACCACTGTCCTAGATAGTAAGCTTCAATCGGGCGGCCCATATATCAGTTCTCGCATGTAAACTTAGTAGGTCTGTTTACCCTTTTAGGAAGATAAAACTGACTACTGATGTAGAGACAGCTAAACTTGTTTATTTTGCCTATTTTCATAGCCTTATGTCTTACGGTGTCCTAATGTGGGGTAAATCAGCGGACATTGTTTAAATATTTGTATTACAGAAAAGAGCTATCAGAGCTATATGCAGATTAAGGTCACGTGGGTCTTTAAGAGAAAAATTTAAAGAAAGTACACCTACTCACCGTAGTCAGTCAATATATCTATAGTAATTTAGTACTTATTAAAAAAAGATTAAATATCTACAAGCGGTATAGTGATACACACAATCATGACACAAAGAAATAGGCATAATTTGTTTACGTCTTCATATCGTTTTAAAAAGGTTCAGCGTTCTTTTATGGGGCTTGTATATATGTAAGATACCTAAGTTGATGCGTGAGTTGCCCACTGGAACTATTAAGCGACACGTTAAAATACAACTTATAGACAAAGGATATTATAGTAGAGGTGAATATATTTAATGACAATGACGCCTGAAAATAATAGTGTCGACACCGGTTCCGCACAGGTATGGACATTGTTTAAAAGATGTGTTGAGGAGTTTCCTTCACCGTTTCTTCTTCAATGTTAAAACACCTTTTCGAAACGGTGGCAGAAGCAAAAAAATACGTACATAAGTGTATTTACAGAGTACCTACATGATTAAATGATTTAAAATTTGATATAATCGCAGACTATGGACTTTTTTTTATTTTGCGTATACTTAACGAAAGGAACTTTAATTTTAATGTTTCCGACACTTATTTTTACGTTCCGCCACTACTCGTACATGTCGCGGCAGTCTACGAATATGTAAACGGCGAGCCGCTGCGCCTCTGTGGCGCAGTTGAGTCGAGTTTATAACACGCCCCAGGTAGTTTCATACACGATGTTTATATGAAATGTACTCTCTGCACTGTTTCTTTATTCAGTGATGATGGCTTAAGACGAGTCACTGACGCAGGCCGCACACGTCTCCAAACGATGTCATAATGACGGCGTCGTTTAAAGCCATTGTCGATAGACAGAGTTGCTTGATTGCATCTCACCGAGATGGAGTATCATGGCTCTACAGCCTAACCTGAACTTAATGTTAAGGTCTAGTCGCGTCACGTGATAAGACATATTGCGAACAATGCACTGTAATGAGAATAACGATTTACAGACAAAGAATTGTAGTGTCTTGTTTGCCGTGCTTCTCTGTTTATTTTGTGGAGTAGAAACAGCTTTCGACGAATACTTATTATGAGATTTTAAAACCAATAAATGAAATTGTTTATGTGTTTACTATCCAAGTCTTATATTCATACGAAGGGAGAATGAGAATTTTGTGAGTTTGTGTCTATGTGAAGGTTAATCTCCGGATCCTTAAGCTATTTAAGAATTCGTTTACTATTGGAAAGGTAAATTATTCTGAATAGAGAGACATAAGCTTATATATTATGTTTTCAAGCCACTAGTATATAATTATACAACAAATGTGTAAACACCTAAAGTGACCTGAAGGTTGACTGTATCATATAATAACTGGTGTGTAAAAATATAACAGTAAAGCAAATATGGGCCTTTGACCTCCTAGACATATCAACCACAAATTAGTGACGTTATAAAGAAAATATTAAACATCTGTGGAATGGCTAAACAAGGTATAATCGTATTCGAAGAACTACATAAAACTTTTAATGACAGTGAAAGAATAAAAGGGAAGTGTTTGAACCGCGACGTGTGACGTTCGATAATTTCCATCCACTCCAATAAGAAGCAAACGTGATTTTATGTACGAGATTGTCGTATATTTTAATAATGTATGGGTGTTAAATTTGATCTTCACTTGTTGCTCCTTAATTATTAGGGATATCGTATCAACGCGTTATCAAAGCCACTCTTGATAAAGAAAACAACTAAGAACCCATTATCTTATCTTGAAGGACTCTCTCCGTTCAGTTCGAGAGCAAGTTCCGTTAATATACCTTTTAAGCTTAGTGGGTGTTTTCATTCAGATTAAAATAAGTAATAAACTTAAACGCAGGAATTAAACATTTGTTCCTGATATCAAATAGGATTGTAATTATGGTAGCTAAAGTAATAACATGATTCAACAAGATTTATTCATTATATTTCACTAAATTAACTAGTCTTGACAACTAAACCTGCCGCCCGAGACAAGGAAGTTTTCATGAAATTTATCACTAATTACCGGTACAACTCCTGACCACACCCACCGCGCTTAAGTTATTAGATAGTCGGCGATTGATACAACATCATCGAGCTCGGAGCGTTTTAATACAATAGATTGGATTAGTAATTATCATGCAACCATTATATGCATAGATCATATTGTGACAACGACCGAAGTTGACTCAAACCAGCCACCGTCACAGCCGGTCAAGTTGTTATAACATGGTCGTGTTGCGTTAGACATCGAACTAGAACAACGCGGATCTAATACTACGACGTGCAGTCTGTGCGAAACCGGAGCAGTCGAATTATTGATATTGAAGCAGCCTTCACCTTTTCGCGGATTGTTCTTGCCGTGTTAACGTTCGGGCTACTGATCAATATTTACTTGGATTCTTTGCGAGAGTTAGATAACATTTTTCCGATTGAGAAGAACAATTTAAATGTTAACACTTAGTTCTAGGGTTGTTGACGTTCATTATACTTGTATACGTTTTGAAGTTTATTTGTTAATGTAACTAGCCGAAGGGATGATACTATAATAATAATTAGTATACTGAAATAATAAAAATCTTCTTTGAGTATTAATTGAAACTGATAATTTGTTTATTTTCTGATACTGCTTTTTTGTCATGTCTCATGTATGTGTGTATGTATGTATGCCTTTCACGACCGAGGGAATCCGAGTACAAGGATGTGATAGTTTTTTTTTTACTAATTATAAGTCAATACTTGACTACAATCACATGATAGCGAGTGGTAGTGATAGCCACTTTATTACTTACTACATGGTAATATTTTATCAGTAAACTAATTTACTTAATAATGTTGATGACTTATAGTCATCATAAATGTATAGATTTATGATGATAGATACATTTAATACATTGAATAATTCCTCCAGTTGGAATTTACCAAGTAATATAAACCAAGCAATAAAAATATTGCCTGCCTACTCCAATTTAAATGTACTTTTTATGCGTTAAGAAATGTCTTGATGTATATGTGTCTTAACCTAAAAACTTATTTTGATTTAATATTAAGACTATTAAAGCCTAAGCTAAAGTTAGATAGATATCTTGAGTAATCTCAATCTGTAATTTATTATGAAACCTAATTTAAAAATGTCTAGTAGGTATATTAAAGGAAGCATCGTATCAATAGACTTATACTTTCAAGATAAAGCCCGGGGATAGGCTTCCACCCAACCCCCGGTTGGGATATCTCGCTTCGCAAACACTAATCTTGTGCGAAGTAATTTGTACGAAGACCGGCTACAACGCGATCTTCCCTCAATCGTGTAACTCTGGAATTAAGTAAAAAAATGTTGATGAGGTACCTATGTAGCAATTGAATGAATATTACTATAAGTTTTCGAGTAAGGTGTAGCAACCTAGTTGCAAAGTTCGCTAGTAGCGTCGTTCGACATTTTGTTTCTTTCTATACATAGCTCCTGGATTACCATGAAGATATGTTGACAGTAACGCTGTAAATGTAGTAAGTATCGGCAACCCGCCCCGCCACGGCTTCACAAGTGTGCAATTTGTTTATGAAGAATATGGAATATGCGCCTAGCAATAAAATAATTATTATAATACTTTAAAATATGAATAATCTAATTCCTGTAGTTTTGGCTATATGGTGTCTCTCAGTCAGTCAGTCACTACGATGACAAGGAATTTAACCAACCCAATCTTACATTTACCTTTTAAAATTAACTTCGTATTTTTATGGAAATTTTTATACTAAAATAAAATTTCTTACATTTAATGAAAAAAAAATCATACAATCATTGTTCTGACAATTAAGTTGATACGCCAATTTGATATTTATTTTTGTAGCTATTAACGAGTGCATGTTTATGTTGAGATTTTTTTCTTTTTGTATAAAAATTTATAGCATTATAAAAAAAAATTGTGCTCGTGTTTGACAAAGCAAATTAATTTTTATTTCATAACAATATATTTTCCGCAATGTAAGTCCTGATTCAATTAACTTCCTGTAGAGTTTTTATTTAGTGGTTTGTCAATTGTATTTATAGCGTGTATGCGTAGTACGCACAGTCTCCGGGTGTACTGAAAAACAGCGGCGCACGCTGATTGCATCTGGTTTCCCAATGTCCGAGTATTGCAATAACATAAGTTACTTGTTTATCATCCAAAAATTGTTATACTGCGAAATAAAACTTTTTTGCTTTGAAATCAATTATTATCATAATAATTAATTAACAATTGTTAATAATGTGTTATAGTTTGTGATACGTGGATAGATGCTCAATGCGTGATATCGGTTAGAGGCACAACTCGAGAGGGATTAGAGGGCAACAGTTTTGGAGAGTCGTTAATAAGGAGGTGGCACCCTTGTTGGCTTAACACCCACCCCACGTCACGGGAGCGAGAAAATTATTATATTTAGTTTTGTTATGGTTATTGAAGCGTTCATAGTTCGGTGGTGCTGTTTATCAGTAATGATGATTAGGAAAAATCAACTGCGGTTTTATAGAATTATTTGGAACAGCACATGGTGTGTTGGTGAACTTATGAGAATTCTATAAACAAAATTCCCACAGTGTAATTCTGAGTATAGCGCATTCTAAATGAGAACTCTCTAATGGTTTTTTGAGGTGTGTACTCTGATCCAGTATTTTCTGTTTCTTAGTGTGATTATACTCTCCATCTGTTCAGCTACACTTACATTGTTAGAGATATTGGGTGATAATCTGACGTTCACCAATGAAGAGTGCCTTAGGCAACTTAACACTATATAAATTACACCTACATTTACCAACCCAATCTAAAATTACTTATTTTTTGCTGCGCTTTACATCTTAAAACCATATTTCCAGAAATGTCAATAGACACAAAAGCAAGACATAAAAATTCCTTCCACAAGTTTCATCTCACACCATCGAAATACAATCCGAGGTATTAATTTTGGCACATCGATAATGAGAATATTTCCCCTTGTTAGTTTTACTTCCACCCTCAGTGAAGGGAACGTTAAAATATCAGAGTATATTAATATAATTTTCCCTTTCCTGTGCATGATGGTGCGTGGTATGTATCGTTGCACGTGGTCTAGAAATAATGCGCTTATTCAATTTGATTTTATCGAAGACTGATCCGGAAACACGTTAAGCCGAGAAGGCGAAGGAAGGGAAATATTGATAATTCCGATTTAATATTGTATTTATAGATAGATTACAACGCCATCTATCGTTTACCGATTATCATTTCACAAAACTATTATATTCCACTGGAGAATAAGGTACCACATTGTATAATGAAATACTTGCGTATTGTTACAAAGTCAAATTATATTTGACTACCCTTGGCTGAGCCGCCATTATGAAAACATTATTGTTTTCATTTTTTAAAGGTTTTATTTATCTATACATATTTTTTTAAACAGCGATATATTTTTTTTAATGTAAATATAATCGTTGATATGTTTGTATAACTTTTACAAGATTTGATCTATAAAGGTCATATTTGCACACGGAAATATTTTGGCAAAAAATAATGTTTTTATTTCGAAACGTGGATCAGCGTATGCAACCTTTGTAGAAAATTTCGTTAGTGTGATTGAGGAATAAGTACTATTGGAAGTTCTGAATCTGAATTTTAAATAGAACGAAGCGGTGAACCCGTGGCGGGAATGACTATTCCAAAACAAGACGCGACCAATGTTGTTCTGACAAAGAGAGCCAGTCATCTTGCATAATACAGACTGTCGGATCTGTCGAAAGCTTCATAATACTAGGACAAACAAAACTTGAGCCGACCCGGCATTGAGCCGCCCGAGTGCTTATCCCTGAACTAAATCAACACACGTGACACATTTTGCACAGAATTACTTAAAAAGTGAAGCGATACGTATTTGATAGTGTGATAGTCCTAAATTGTGTAGATTCATAACGCGAGACGTTGTCAATGAAGCGGAGCTGCCATCGCGTGTTAATTTTTTTTTATAATTCAATATTGCAATCATGAAATTACTATTACATACCTCGTACTCGCCAAAAATTGGCAAATAATAACGAAACTCTCCATTAATCTGTATTGAAGTAGCATGTCAAAGTTATATTCAGTACTAAAGTAACTACCACTCCTCCCACAATTATGAGGAGACAGTTTCAATGGATAATGAATTTAGCCATGGAATGGGTTTAGCATGTAATGCGGTGACAAATGGTATAACAGAAACAAACTGTGTTGGTGATTGCAAACTTTATTTTTTCTTCATTATCGTTACGCTGCAACAAAGAATACTAACGTTGAATGGCATCGCCTAGCAAGAAACACTGTTAGCCCATCCACTCTCGATTGTCCAGAAGACCTACAATCCATCCCAAGCAGTCTTTTTTCACGGTAACGTTTACTTTACTATAAAGAACATCTGAAAGGATTTCTTGTATCTATTTTATAAAACGGGTAATGAAACCAGCTTTGCCCGCCGTAAACCTTTATGTGGGGTTCCGAATATACCTACACCGTAGTTATGTAAAGCCCGCGAACGTTTCTTTGTGGGTTGTAATCGGATTATGCTATCTTAGTTATTGGTGAACCCTTATCCGATGAGACCGCTGTGGTCGGTGTACTTTGTAAATAAAATAGAAATCCTCACGCGACCTCGTTATTTCCTCTTTTTTATTTGCGAGGTGTTATAGTTTTTATGTGATTTCAACGTTCGTTTGTGGATTTCCAGTTGTAAATGTTTGTTTATATAAATGTAAGATACACACGCACATGCTTACACACTCACACATCCGCAGCTGGATTTTTTGTCGTAGGTGGCATGAATATACATACACAATATAGTGTGGAGAAATTTCTACAGGGACTCGTCAATTGTATGAAATGAACTATTAGATGATGCAATAAAAATAATGCCACCAACTTTTAGAGTTTTTCACAAAATTTAAACCCCAACGAGTTACGAAATTGATCAGCACCCTTCCCTCCTTTCTTGGCATTACCGCCGCGAAGTAATTCGCTCCCGTGACTCATCCGAAACCTTAGGGTGTAACGTAACTTTATTTACATAATTTATGAAGGTGACCGTCACTTATTTTTGACAGAGAGTATTAAATTTTGTCACGACGTTACAATCGTTCGCCTAAATAGAACAGTAAAACCGCAGTGTATTATTTTTTCGGTTCGTTTCGGGTTCGATATCCATCAGATAACAGATAAATGTTTGTTCTCGGGTCATGGGTGTTTGTGGTGTCATATTTGTGTATGTCCACGCCACTCGCAACACAGGGAATCCTAATGCAGAGGTGTGAGTGTGTAAGCGTTTATATATTTATTTTATTTTACGATGATGTAAAGAATTAATTTTTTTTATATGATCATATATCAAACTGTTTTAAAATAAATAATACATTTTTAAATGCAAATAAAGAAAATGTGTAGGATTTGTGCTATATTCACACTATAACAGGCCACAGTTTTTCTTCTGGTAGTACCATATATTGTAAACTTCGATACTGCCACCCATGTGTCAGGTGTCGCGCAACCTCAGTAGGTCTCTTAGGTATGCGAGTAACAGAAATACAAGACAGTTTGTGGACATAAAACAGCTAGATTGATTTATTTTGCCTATGTTCTTAGGCTTATGCCTTAAAAACTTTAAAGCTAAGTGTCTACGACCTTGGCGTTTCAATCCATCTTTTTAGCAATACAATATTCTTACGTAAAAAAATCCTGTGAACAAGCAGAAATGTGATAACGTCTTCATATCGTCGAAACCGTATAACCGCAACCTGTTCGGAGCAGGATAAAATCATACTCTGTGACTCTTATATCTATCTACATGTCGGGAAGGACAGTAATGCTGACGCCCTGGTTGGACAACTCCGCTGGCGGATAATTAATAATTCGAGCAGAGTTAAGTTTCCAATAAAATTCACTGTCATGATAATAATAACAATATTATATATATATATATATATATATGTAAATATAATATAGTATATGTATATATATATATATAATAACAATAATAATATTAACGATATAATAATATTTTTTATAATAT
>DWPT01000492.1:0-23856 GCA_018251895.1 Agathymus mariae mariae
GGTACACAAACACACAGACAAGCAGGCAAAATTTGTAACGTCTAATATTAATAGATTTTCTCATGATATAATCTCATCCAGAAAACGATCAGTTATAATTTTATTATATGTATAGATAATTTATTATTATTAAATTAAATGTACTCAGTGACTTTCCTATAGCACCATCTCATGGATAATTAAACTCTTCTCATTGGTACGGTTGTATAATAACGAACTCCTGTTTAGTTCAAAACAAACTTTTACGCTTCCCACACAGCGGGTTAGTTGGGCGTCTGTCATTCAGTCAATGTCAAAAAAGTATATTAATTATGTCACCAGCAAACAAACCCAAATTAATGTAAAATATATTACCTATGTGGGCCTTATGTGTGGCTTAGAATATATGTTAAAAAAGTAAAAATAAAACTGACTGTGTCTAATATTAGATCCAGTAGCCACTACAGAATCTTAACTTCGAATTCAAGCGGAATTGCCTGGTACTCGATCTGTGCTTAGTTTGAGGTCGAGAGCTCTTCAAATATTGAAAGAGCTTCCCACGTCTTCACATTAAATAGTGCCACTGATGTAAATACACCTATGTACTTATGTAGGTGTTAATAGGAAATTACACGTTTCACCCATAAATAAAACGACTCAATGTTATATTTGCCCCGACTCATACGAGTATCTCTCACGCGAGTTAAACAGAAAATGCACTGCGTAACGATGGCGCTGGCGTAGCGCGGGGGTTGAGAGACTTTGCATTTTCAATTAAATCGTATTGTCATCATCATCATATTAAAACCTAAATACGGCCGTCACTACAGCCTTATTTGATATCAAGGACTGGGATGTGTGTCTCATTTCAAAACCTATATTTAATGCCAATACCATATATATATATATAAAATATTTATATAAACATAAATATTTAATAATTTATATGAGCTTTCTTTACTCGATATTTTTTTTATATTACAAATAGCAGACAAACGAGCAGACGACCTGATGGTAAGTGATCACCGTCGTCCATGGACATCAGTAAGACCAAAGGTATTGCTGATGCGTTGTCTGCCTGATATGAGAAGAAGGTAGCCCCCAGCCGGAACACGACGAGTCGTTTGGCGGCTGACTCAAGCAGAAGGGTGGTAGCTAGCCAGGCAATCTTCACGGAAAGATAATAATACCAATAATAGTATTAAAGGCTTAATAATAATACTGATAATATAAACATTACCGAAAGCCCTACCACCAAACAGGCCGGCTTCTGTCGTCTCTTACGACACCCTGTTGTGCCAGCGTGGGATTGGGGGGAGTATTCTAGGCCGCCCCGATACGGCAAAAGCCAAAATATTGCCCAAAGCCATCCATAACTAAATATGGAAATCCTCATCAAAATCAAACGAATTCATCAAAAGCGTCGATACGTTAAAATCACGAGGGAGACCTTTTAAATGATACTCATAGTGTTTAAAACAGTAATGTTATATCATAACTCATCACGCATGGACGCATGTGCTCACATCTTGTACGTACCTTACAGTATTCATCATAGCATGTAACTATGAACGTACTTTACATTAAAAAAAGCATTTATGTTTACAAAAGAAATATTTTTAATCCAATGTCTGCCCAAGTTGGACTCGATTGCCGGTCGTCCTTACCTAAGTTTATCTACGAGAATGTTTCATCTTAGATTTTGATTTCGTGTGTTGTGTTACATGTCACAGGGAACTGACAGGGAGGAGTGTAACATGTTTCTTGTTATCATTATCTATTACCTGGTACGTACAACCTGCTCTTTACACTGGCAGATTATATTGTTCCACTCGACACGAGGCTCCAAAGTCCGATGACCTACGTCAAGCCTAAAAACTAGCGTACGCTCCCATCCTGGCATCCCTCAGGAAAGTGCCACACGCCGTACTAACTTTGCCCCGTTAAAAATAGTGCCATCAGCCTCGGCAAGTCTCAGTATCGGCGTTGAACGGAGAGCATGACACACGTTGTCATTTTCCCCGGTATTGATTATTGTTCGACACTTATACGACCGACACACGCCGCAGGGCTGCGTTTCCTCCGTATTTACATAAGTTTAGTTGGCTCTTTATCTCGGCAACAACCGGTCTGTACCGCCACCTTTCACCTCTAACCGGAGCCGGTATATTGGAACGCGTTTGCTTTTTGAAAGCTGTGAGGTGTTCTTTACTGGGGTCCCGTAATCGGCCAATTTACACCAATAACTTTGAATTACAGCGGTCGTTCAATAACACGCCGCAACAGCTGAGAGGTAAAACAGGTCAGAGTTTGCATTTATCAGTTGTCTGTATGTATGTAAAGCTATGAATTTGCATCGCTGACTCGTACCTTATTCAATTAATTACAAATACATATATTATATATCTTTTTTATAGATGTCTTTTTATTCATGGACAGATTTAAATGAAACGCGCTTTACATATTAAGTGATGCTTACTGTAATACATTAATGAAAACCACGACGAAATTGGTTAAGCCGTTTCTGAGATTACCGCTTACAAACGCATAGACAAACATACAAAAAATCTAACAACGATCGGTTCTATTGCGTTTGTAAGCCCCCATATAATAGTTTTTCTCATATAACTTTGGTGTACAGAAAGCGATCAGTTAAAATTTTGCTATGCGTACAGATGTTGTTGTAGCTCACGGTGTATTGTGAATGTAACGAAACAACACAAAATCCAATCCAAGACCAGACAATAAACATTGTCATATTTTAACTGAAACTGTCACACGTCCAAGCTGAGGATCGAAGCTTGTGAGAGACTTGCTATGCAGCGCTAACGGAGCAGAACTCCGGTAACGGGTCGGAGCCATATATTTTGTTTCTTACGGCTCATGAATAAAAAAATATACTAAAACAGCAGCTACACCGGTACCAATTAACGACGCGTTAATAATATTCATAGTCAATCAAGTGAACTATAATACTTACATTTGTATGCTAAACACAAATTTGACATGCAAATAGTTGGTAATGGCGACTGGCCCACCAATTTGAATATATTACATTTGGAGCGGGTGTCGCGACCAGCTCTCTACCTTCGGGAACCTTTGTGAGATTTTGTTAGAAGGGATCATGGACGTAAATTGGATTTGTTGCTCTTATACTGACAATAAAAACTTCCGCACCTCAGTATATTCGGTCTCTTTTGAGCGAAGCAACGATCAAATATTCTAAACCGGCATGTATACAACGAACGAAATCTGTAAGTAAAGCAAGTGAGCAACTTCAATCGACCCTGTATTTTGGAAACAATAGTGTTATAATATGTAGCCAAAGACACAGTCATTCATTGACTCCGACTCAATCCTTGAGTCCAGGTCAACCCTTGCTCCGTGACCTGCAGGGAGCATTTAAAATCGGATCGACTACCTTGTTCAATGCATGCCTAGAATAAAATATGTGTTTCGAGTAATATTTGTACTTTTCGCCGTGTGACTCTACTCGAGGTGCACACCACTATTGCGTTTGATCTGAAGTGTGCCAATTGTCTAATAATAATGTGATGGTATAACAATATAACGTTTATGAATCAGTGGCACTGCCGAGAGTTGAATCTAGCGCCGCTAGTGACAAAACCAAATTTAAAAAATTATACTATTCGTTTACTTCACAGAACAATTTCTGTAAAACTGTTCATTCAATTTAGAATGCCACCTCGGAGACTTCGAATAGAATGCCACTTCGATGCTGCAATATTACATATTGTAGATTAAATGTTTATAAATGAAGATAAATTATGTGATACTGGTGGTTAGTCAGGTCCACCGTCAGTTGTCCTAGAAAATATGACTTCTTCGCCTAAAAATAACATGACGTGAACCTACTACTGGCCCATTGCTGAGCTCGGGTCCATTTCACCTCGAGAGACATTAGTACCGTAGTAAACGGAGGCGGCCCAACGAAAATTGGTATATTTCACCTTCGACAACCTTATGTAGAAGTCCCACCTATGCAGGTTTTCACGTAATGTATCCCTGTGTCGAAAAATGTTATAACCCCGTAACATAAACAGTTATAGTATTCTAAGGCCACAAAAAACATCCATAATCAACTTCAATAATCAAATACATTTTCACACATACCTGCTCCTCCTGAGGATTGAGATGATATTGGATATTATAATATATTATTATAAACATAATTTCTATAAATGAGGTGCAATCAGGATTCGAATCTAGGATTCTAATCTAGGATTGCGATCGATCGATCGATTTTAAAACAGTATGTTGTTATTTATTACAGCTCAACAACAGCACTGGAACCATATCGACACCCAGGACAGTACTTCTCCGGTTCAGCATATCTAATAAACGTACAGTTCAATATTAAAATAGCGCATATCGCTTGCCAACAGTTAGTTACTAGCACACTAGTATACAGACATTTTGAAAGTTTCGTTTGCCGAAAAACAAAGCTCACATACAAATAAGGCTGTTTCAACACACTTCCAAACAAACACTCTATTCTACACGGATGTGTGTGTGTGCTCAGCTGTTCGAGGTAGCCTCGATAGGGAGGTCGATGACACGCTCATAGAGTTGAGCGCAGAAGGTGTCTAGCGAAGAAACCATAATCTAAAAGTCTAGTTAAATTTTTAGAATAATGTGTTGACACGTTTAGTTTGAATGTGTGAGGCTGAACTTACACATTTAGATAACAATTGACATATTGGTAATTTGTATTATGGATCTTAGGATAAATTTTATTCCAGGTAATATAAAAGGTTTCCTGGGATACAAGGTATCTTAGATAAAATTTATCTTAAAAGATTAGTAAATAATGTTTAGATAATTATGTTTATATTTATAAATACTACTTTAAATAACTCCAAAATCTGATAGACACAAGAATAAAACGGGCTAGTATTAAGTTCATGACAAGAAATTATAATATTTTTGGTGTGGGTAGGATTTGTATACGTTAGGGTTATATATGTCTACGCCTAGCGAAGACGGATTTCGTGGGTTGATCAGACTACCCAAAAGCTTCAAATACCTTAACGAAACAACATGGAACTGTCAAGTATGCAGACTTTCACAACAGCAAGTAATAATGTTTAATTGCATTACAATACAATCTCGCCTAAATGGCACAATTCAAAATGTCAAGTGGAACCACTACTTACGGTCAAACACACTGGTCGAAAAGACAATTGAAATTTACGCAGGTTAATATAGAAAAATAATAAACTCTGGTTGCAGAGACGAGTTACATCTGTACGTGTCACGTAGTCTGTGTACCCATAGCAACAGCCGCGCAGTACGGTAGCGTTGCGCAAGCCCGTTCGATTTCCGTCGAGGTGCACCCGCGGCCCGCGCGCCCCGGCAGACTGATGATACAAGGTGAACCGATCTAGTCAGGTGGTTGTCAGATGTACAGAATCTAACTGATATTAACGTGGAAATGAAAGGTGCTGACGGGCGTGATCATAGGTAGGTAGTTAATAGAACAATCCAATATAAATTCCGATATCAAAAAAAAAATATCTGTATCGAATGGGATGGTATACCTAAAACTATAAATGTTTCGATTACCCAATTCTTCATATTAAACTACATACATATATACATATGTCGCTGCGGAACTCTGTGGTCTGCAAGCTTCTTGGCCGCCGAGCGAAGAGCCCCGGATTCGATTCTCATAGGTCAGATAAACTAGGTGAATGTTGAGTTACGTAGAAACATTACAAAGAAAACTATTACAAAAATGTATTAAGCGTAGTCAAAATTTTGACTAAAATTTTTTCCAAATATTTATTACCGACTACATTCAGTACAATTCTCTATATAACGTATAATGAAACTGTAACGAAATAGTCATTCGTTGCTTTGTAAAGTAACGTCAGTTAAAATGGACGGATGGAATACGGCTAATAAAATTTCCCATTGAAATGCGAAGTGTTGCAACAAACGGAACCTATTACAAACAATTATTGAGAATTAAATACACAATAACGTGAATATAATTATATATTAACATTACAATATCAAGTAATTGTGTAATAAACCGATACACGCCTATACAACGTTAATTGTAAGCAGAATGGAGCTCCGAATGGCTTCTTAATGCTAACTATAATAATCAAGGTCTATCTGTCTGTACGTGCAGATAAAACAGCAGAATATTAATCAGGTATCTCTATTCATTCGATAAATAAACAGTGGTGTAGCTTTGCCTCAATAATCTCAAGGGGCGTGTAAACTTTTGGTGATGGTTATTATTTTGCGTTCTTTTTCATGTTAATGATAAAATGAGCAACGCTAAACGTAAAATAAAAATAATATATATTGTTGACTGTTTAAATACATGTAAAAGTTACAGCAGACATTATAATGTAAGCAGCGGACTAAGGAAATTCATTCACATGACCTGTTTCAATTTCTGATAAATTTTAATTGGTGTTCACACTCAAACAACTCACTCCCTTTCAAATTGTATGCGACCAAATAGATTCAGCATAACAACCAACAAAGTTATAAACATTAAAAAAGGATTTCTGCAAAGAAATATCATATTCCATTGTTACTCAGAGAATATTATTCCTTATTGAAATTATGCCAAAATAACAAATTAATTGAATTGTAAAAACCGACACGAAGGTTAAGAACTTCTGCTTCGATAATTATTGCGGCTGTGCTAAACACTCATAATATACTGTGTACACAATTGTACTGCAGATTTGCATATCGGTTTGAGGATAAAATTAATACTGACATACGATAAATTAAGTACCACCGCGGCCATGCGACCTTTTGTGCTCATACCAATACAGTGGGAATATCTTCAAAATGTTTTCCAATGTCTGCGATACATCACATCATAACTTTTCTACAAAACTTCAACTTCAACTTTGTTATATGTGCTATAGTATATTAGAAACGTATATTATAAATGCATGTAAACATTTTCATTCCAGAAAATATAATGTTTTACTCACGGCGTTTAGTCGAAATCGTCAGACTAGTTTCGGGGCAATTGTATTCCAAGGCCAAGCCGAAGAACCAATCTTCAATAAGAACGCGCATGCGATTTCGTTTCATAACGTTTATATTTTCAGTAAAATGTACCGATGCCTTCACGAAGTATTGAGTATTAAGATATATATCGGCGCCAAAGCCTTAGCAAGCTTCCACATGACGTGACAAATGCAAGTTAAATGTGTTATTCCATTACTGTTTATCAAATCATTGAATTGTTGGGGCTATAGTTATCAATTGATTTGTTTAAGTTTATAAAAATGATCGTAACTCATATTATTATTAATCTAGACCAAAATCTATATTCGTTGCATAATTAAAAATGATTGTAAATTAATTTTTGTACCACGTGGTCATAACCAATATTTCTGTATAAATACGACTATTAGACGCACGGCGACACACTTGGGTACGGATCGTCCAACAGTACGGAGCTTTCAAGTAAATACAAGAATAACTTGAAGAATTGAAGAAATTTTGCTTCCAAAGTACCTACCATGGACTCTACTGAAGTTAGTGACGTCAGCCACGCTGACGTCACAGTTTTTAAAAAACAATGAAGCGGCTCACTTTCCGTTATATATAAATAAAAAAACCTGTACTACGAGGCCGTGACTACCCACGGGACCGCACAACTTAATGCGGTACGCGGTAGCACGGTACGGTACTGTGCTACAGTTCATTTATCTCAATACTCGACTAACGAGTATATGGGGCTTCTGATGATAAAATGTCGCCTTTGCCTCTTGCTTGTCCGTAATAACAAAGGCATCATCGATGTGTTGCGGTAGAATGGACGCGGGGGACCTTCTTGTTACTAGTTGTTCGATGTTGGAACCAACACATACAAGAAATACTTCACGGTTAGTTTTAAAAGGAAGTCGATTAACCATGCTGACAAAAAGCGCGCCACCATCCATGAGTTCCATGAAATACAGTAGAAACCAGCACGATAGGTATTTGGCGAAACAACCTCATCCATTAGTGAGAGGGCGCACGGAAGTAGGGGAAGTGAGCTTGCACAATCTTCTAAATAAGCAAGTTTAAAACAATACACTACAAAGTAATTATGTTGATAGCCAACAAACGTGCAGACGAGCCACCTGATGGTAATTGATCACCGTCACCCATGGACATCAGTGGCACTAAAGGTATCACTGATGCGTTGTCGGCCAGAAAAATGAGAAGAAGGTAAGAAAAAAGTACCGGCTCTCAATACGACGAGTCGTTTGGCGGCTGACTCAAGCGGGAGGGTGATAGCTAGCCAGGCAGCCTTCACGAAAAGATAATAATACTAATGACTTAATACTAATACTGATAATATAATCCTTACGCGAATCCCTACCACCAAGCAGGCTGGCTTCTGTGGCCTCTTACGACACCCTGTCCTGCCAGCATGGGATTGGTCGGAGTAATCTAGGCCACCCCAATAAGACCAAAACATCGGCCTCATAGCTCTCGTTTTAAAATGAATTGTGACAGTCATGATTTTGATGATATTCCTCGTTTCTTGAACGTTAACTAAATTACTATATATTTCCTGACTCTTACAGCAGCGCTGTTGAGCCATAATGATTCATAGTGAATCCTATTACATCTCTGGAAACTTAAAGGCTAGCTTTATTATGAAACCATTTTAAAAATACGTAAAGACACCTACACATTATATCACACGGCGGCGGCGTGCGGGCGATTCTCCACGGTATTGCATTAACTTAAACATCAGAATGGCGTAAATTATCCTAACAGATGTCGTAACGCGTGCCTTTATATATTAGTTATGTAATAGTGGTGTGTAGGTACATTGTGGCGCTAACCGGGCTATGTAAACATACGGATGTCTTATGGTTATTGCTGCCACAAAACGCGCTTGTCTGTGTGGTTACGTTCACGTCACATTTACCTCAACCTCTATTTCGTTTGGTTTTAAATATACTTTGCATCACTAACGACATACAATGTTATTTGAGATAAAATGGCTTCAACTTCAATTCATACTCTATATTTATTTATGATGACTTATCGAGATGAGAGACGGACTGGCGATCATTAGTGGAAAAGTTTTAAGAACGGTGTCATGGTTAAGAAAATGCTGCACAAGATTATGTATAGTTTAGCTATGGTATGGAGAAGGCACGAGTTGTGAAAAATTTGATTTGAATGAAAATTAACAGCATTCAACACACGTACAATAAAATTACATGCTTATCAGATGTGCCTACAGCTTTACGAGTATATTCACGAATGAAGGCTAAAAGTTTTGAATTTCTATAAAAGACAAATCAGTAACTATTCCTTTTGAAGTTATTTAAAGGCAGTGAAACTTAGAGGTTTGAATGTCGATTTTCCGCACTGAGGCTCTGGGTTCAGATCCTGCGCCTATAATTTTTGGCCACCGCTTAGCACATTCGAATAACGTAGAATTCGATATGGCTCAATATAGCTATGTAGGTTTACTTAAGCCACTTAGGATAGCGTTTTAGAAAAGGGTTAGGATCGTAAAACTTATGATAAACTAATGAGTAAGGAAAAGCTGGGATGTAATTCTGTGACTTCGCAGATCAAATTCACAGATAATTTTAAGTTATATATTTATATTGATACGTGAACTTTGAACGTCTTTTTGTCTGTTTGTAATCGGATTATTTTTGTTTGATAACTAATGATGAGCTTTAATGTCATCAATAAAGATGATTTCTGATCCATGTGATGTAATCCCTCAATAGTGAAATCTACTTCAAGAAGAAATTTATTCAGCTTATTCACAAATAAAAGAGTGTTATTTAAAATGTCGATAATTTAAATCTGTCAATGTCAAGCATATATTAGTCTGTGGTGAAACAATCCCAAAATTTAAAATAGTCTGTGAGGAATTTCTGATATTAATTACTTTATTTAAATTTAATAGATAGATAAATTAAGTGTGCTCGTCAGGTTTGGTGATATGGATATCCGCCGACTGGATCGGGGCAGTATAACTTCGCTAAGACTCAGTCTCACTAAGACTAGCCACAAAATCTTTACTAAGGCCGTAAGCATTTCGGGATCAAGAATTGTTGGTCGACAGACGGGATACTTTCCATGGTGCTGATTGAGTTTATATCTGAATTAATAATATACATTCCGAAGTTTCCTGCTGAAGCTAATGCTCCCAGTCAACACGATAATAAAGCACGCGCTGTTCCAAAGGTAAACAAAACTTGGTCGCATTGGACCACTTACCCAATCCCACGCTGGCATGACCGTGTTTAGTAAGCGACGACAGAAGCCAGCCTGCTTGGCGGTAGAACTTCGTGTATGTATATTAGCAATATTATTATTGAGTCATTAATTATTCCTGGTATTACCGTATTTCCGTGAAGCCCGCCTAGTTGGCTACCACCCTCCTGCTAGAGTCAGCCGCCAAACCACTCGTCTTGTTCCGGCTGGAGGCTTGAGAGTCAGTATATTCTTTCTTACCTTCTTCTCATTTCCTGGTCGACAACGCATCAGTGATACCTTTTGTCTTGCCGATGTCCATGGGTGACAGTGATCAATTACCATTAGGTGGCTCGTTTGTCGGCTATAAATTAAATATAATGCACGGTGATACAATTAAAGTTTTAGTAACCCCTAACTGGTCATGAGTTAATTAATTAATGGTCTTTCCAATCTCCACATGCTACTTATAACTTATAATCGCATTTTTAATAAAATAATCATCTAGTTTTATTATAGATAGCAACATACTAATACCGGTACAAGTATAATTAATAAATACCGTTTTAATACATCGTTTATCTTTTTTTTGTCTCAAATTTTGTTAATATTAATTACGAACTTCACTCCGTTATTGAAATTACAATGTATTGTCACACGGATACAAATGATTTCGATCTCACATGTCACAGCGACAATGACAAATTGAAAACTAATAATAATAACGATGTCAACTCTATATTCTTTCCTAGATAATATATGTTAGTAGAGGATTCTCAATAGAGGGTTTGATAGATTTTAGCATTCATATTTTTTTTTAATATTAATAGCCGACAAACGAACAGACGAATCACCTGATGGTAAGTGGTCGCCGTCACCCACGGACATCAGCAAGATCAAAGTTATCACTGATGCGTCGTCGGCCAGGAAATGAGAAGAAGGTAACAAAGAAAGTATTTGCTCTCAAGCCCCCAGCCGGAACACGACGAGGTCAGAAATAAATACATTGTGCTGGCGACTTGTTGCAAGCTACATTAATGCTTATTTAATAACAATAGATATATTGACTGGATGCTCATTGTACCTACTCACCATTCGTTGGCGATGATCAGTTTAATTAGATCGATCTCAGCCTGCTTGTCACGCCGGTCATGTAATTGGGATGTATTAGTCATTGCACGTTGCAATTTATATAAATACCAAGTCGAACCCCGTACTAAGAATCTCTTTGTTGTGTTTGCGATCGCTCTCTCGCTGGACAGACGGGGAAGATAAAAACAGGTCATCTGAGTAATATACATGGACAACATGGCAATTGGACAATTTTGCAGTTATTAAACATCAATAACGAGCGAGTTTTATTGAAAATAATCTAAACCAGGTGGCGCGGTTCTTGGACGTTCCATGGCGCAGTCTGAGTGCAGTGCTATTTCGTAATGTGTTATACATTAGTTACTTGAAGTCTTTATGACAAAATAAAATTTTTCTTTTTTACGTTCTCAAATAATTTTTAAAACATTAAACTGTATCATCACTTCCGAATCTCCTAACCATAAGCAGGCCTGTGAGAAAAAGCAATAAGAAATTAAAAGAACGCCTTAATGTTATCTTAAAGTAAGTGACGCTTTAATTTATTGGTGTCGATGTAGATTTTTAACAAACTCATAATGAATGTGTGAAGTAGACTCCAGTCGCGTAATCCTAATTGATTAGGTCTCGAGCCGCAAGTCGCACCCTCAATGTAATCCAATCTAATTAATCATCCCTTAATCTGTTGATAACACGAGGCTTCCTAATTATCATAACGTGAACTGAACATGGCACCCGTAATATCTTCAATGTTAATCTCAATTATGTGACTACTATTGGTTTACATATGAATATTAAACAATATATACACTAATTCAATTCTAAATTTAAGTTTAAATAATTCCATATGAATTTTGCGTGTTTGGTTCTTTGTCTCGTTTCTAGTTTGCATATTACAAAAAGGTTTTTATTCACTTATTCATAATGAAACGGAAATTATTTTAAGTGCAACAAAAATATATTAAAAAATGCACATATGCAATTTGGCAGGCGCCGCGACGATATTGTATGTTTAATTTAATATCTAGTCTTCTGATTAACTGTGACTATTATATATGTTAGTATAAGCCTCATGCATGTTCTTTTGGACAACACGAAGAACTGTCAATATTCTAGAACAAATATTCACAACACTAATATCTGCCGCGGCCGGGAAGCAAACCTGGGATTCTTTGCTCGGTAAACAGGGTTAACTTTCTACTACCAACTGAGCCAATCTACATCTGATAATTAAATAAAAATGAATCTCGAACAAAACTAAGTGAAAGTTCTACCTATTATGATATTCCTAACAAGTTCTTATTTTTACCTAACTTCGAGTTTTCGAGTACTGAGACTTTTTTTTAAATTGCATTACATTACAGACATAGACACGCTATTTAATACGCCCATATTTGCAACACATAATTTTGACTCTTTAAGTATTCTTTAAATAACCGTTTACATACTCATTTCGCCGCGCTAAAATAACTTGTGCTGCGGGCGGTGTGGACATATAATACATATGTATTACTGACAACTTCAACAACCTAAGTTACATATGGTTACATACAAATGGTTGTATGTTATTATATGCACATCCAAGCCAGATGCAAACCAGCGTCGTAAAACTGCTGGTGCTCTCTGCTGACCACCTAGACTGGCGCTGGCGCCAAGTCTTTTCTGTTCAAACCAACTGAATCCCGAAAGTTCTCTCGAATATCGACGGGGTTCATAACATTTCTACCACATTCATCAATACCTATCCAAAATCGGCTATTAAATATTTTATAGCATGTTTCGAGAAGCCATTTCCCAACAGGCCGCCGCATTACCATAATGCCGCAAGATTCCTCAGTATATCGTGCTCGTGCAGCATAAAATGTTTTAATCTGTGTTATCTATAAGCATAAACCCGTGCATCAACGCTCGATAAAAAGTTAGGAAAGACATATAAATAAATCAAGCCATTAACGTCAGCGACAACCAAAAATACGGGCGTTTCGATGACCGGACCGTGTGTCACACCAACGTTGACATGTTGCCATGACGTTTCATTAATTTTATAACGAGAATGACATTAGTTTCACCTATAATACATGTTTATATATGTGTTGTTATAATCGTGTGTATGTATGTATTTCGACTACATCAAGAATTTTAGAGTTAAGCTTTATTATATCTAAATATAATACAACAAACCATTAACTTAAGAACTTTTTTGTTACTAGAGATCTTCCTGTAGTGCAAGAGTGTAAATTGTCAGGGAAGCTTTGTTTCTAAATAAATAAACTGGACTGCAAGGATGAAAGTTAATATATTTATAATAATTTAGTATTCATAAAGAATAATAACACTTTATTGTACATCATAGCACGGACATGACTTAAGAACAAAATTAAATATTTACAAGAAACAGGCATAATTTGGTTACGTCTTCATATCGTCTTCAAAAGGTTCAGCGTTCTTTTATTATTATCTTGGAGTTGATTTTTACAATAAGGTTCAAAAGTTTATACTTAAGATACCTATTGAAACTTTTAAGCGATGCTTTAAAGCACAGCTTAAAGATAAAGGGTATTATAATATAGATTAATGTATTTATGACAAGGACGCCTGGAAATAACAGTGTCGAAACCGATTGCGCACAGGTTTAAACTTGCTTTGTGATTACCGTGTGTTGTTTTAGAAGATGTGCTGATGAGTTTCTTTCGCCGTTTCTTCTCCTCAATCAAAAAATCAAAATTATTTAGTTTATGTATTCTGTAAATACACTTGTGCACAATGCTAAAGCACCTTTTCAAAACGGTAATAGAAACAAAAAATTACGTACATAAGTGTATTTACAGAATACCTAAATGATGCAATGAATTTAGAGTTTTAATTTGAATTTGAGTGGTGAGAATCTCGTATTGCACTTTTAACACACTGCGGTGTGTAAGCGTGCTATTTCCTACACTAAAATAAACGTAGGTGGAGGTGTGCGCTATGGAAAGCGGAGCTATCTCTCGTGGAGCAGTAGCCTGGTGGCCATTGGTCCCTACTGAGACATGAATAAACACTGAGATAAATTTAAGTTTTCAATAGAATGTTAAAAATATACTTCTGTTAAAATCGTGTCGATCTGTTGTGTGAGAAAGTTTGTTACTGTTAACACGGCGTTAATCCGTACCTTCCACGATGGAATCACAATACCCGCTGAAGTGCCCACACGACATCTCAACGCATCATATCACATCACATTAATATTTAAGCAACAATTAATTTGATCCAATGCACTAGTATGATAATCGGATCATGTACTTCTCTTTAAGTATTAAAGAGTATTTCATTAAAATCAGCATTGGATTCTAGCTTTGCACGATAGCTACCTCAGTGGTTAACGAACACAGTAACGGTGTCTGGTTCGCTAAGAAAGTCGCTTGTTTTGTACCAGTGAAATGCTAATAGCAGATATTTAATTAAACACTTAATTGACCAGGTGGCTAACTAGTTTACTTGGTTGTCGGCTTTTTAAATCAAACAGACGTATTGAAAGAAATAATACATTTATTTCGTCACAAAGACTTAAAGTAATTAATTAATGTACAATTCAATACAGAATACATGACGAATTATGACTGCCTCAGCCTATGCCATGAAATGGTTAAGAATCACGGCTACTGGTTATCAGCGCAATTCTTTTATTTTTGTGCAATCCAATAAATGATGCCAACGCCAACGATGTAATAGTTTAAAATAAGTAAATAGTTTAAAATTTTTAGAATATATATATTTATATATATGTTACAATATGTTTTAACCCATCAAGTAACCATACTTTTAATATAGTTTGTCTGTGCATGCATGTGTATACATGCGATCGTGATCATGAACGTATTTGAATGTTTCAAACTACCATTTTGTGACAGTTAAGTCGCTCAATCGTAAGTGAAATTATACAGTTAGTACATTAATTAATTACCTATGTCCGGACCGGTCGCACAAAAATGGCTACTCATTACTTATACTAACTGCTTTGTTTACTCCGAGACGTTCCGAGCGCGAGACCGAGAGACGGTCACCGAACATGGACCGCGCGCACGGGACAGCTCAGGCAGCGTTGTAAAGTTCTCCTTTTCCGTCTGAACACTAGAGCACCCTGCGACATCGGTAGAAAGTTCGTCACACAAATCTCCCAGTAAATCCGTATTGCGAAATCGAACTTTGTTCTGTGATATGGAATTAAAAAACGGATCGACTACTGAAAACTGGATTTCAATCATGTTAAACAATAGTAATAATTGCCGCGGTGTTGCTGAAGGCTGACGTGGATCGCTTTGTTTGTTATTTTAAACTGGTCATTTAATTTTGATTTGAAAGCAAAATCAATCAAAAAGATGCATGCACTTTCTTTGGAGTAGTTACCAAGGAGTAGAATTTCCTTCTGGATCCATAAACATATCAGCCTCGTCAAATACGAATAACATCACAGTGACATATAACACATTCCGTATCTCATCATCGACAATAAAATGATAATAACAACATGTTTTTCTACCAAACGTACCTGTTGTTGTCATTGTTAATTTTAATTTGCATTGAATATAACTACTAACTGGTTACGTAAGGCCACGTCCAACTTGATAAATATTTAGTACCTAATAGCCAATTTATATTCCGTGACGCGATTCTTTTCTGAGTTGAGATCCCGTCGGGTGTGTTTATAGACTTTTTAGTTTAATAGTATGACAAAATGTACGTTTATGATAGTGGTTCGTATACATATAAATATACCATTTATATAAAAACATATATATCATATATATATACATATATTATTGATGGTCATTCGATGCTATTTTTGATGAATGACATGTATGATAAATGAAACCCACATCTAACACTTCTCCAATATTTTTTTATATTGTATGTTTGAAAATCAGAATTTGGGTAATGACATAGACTTGACCTTGACACCTGTTATGCTGAATAACGACCCCAACATATAATAGTTATGAAGATGATGTGATACATCGCGTGATTAAGAAAGTATATCACGGCGGACTTGGCCGGGTGTCGGATGGATGACTGCAAGTGGCTATTTTTTTAAACTCTTTTATCCATAAAACGACCATCGTTTCGTAATCCATCGATCCCGCTTCTTGGTGTTAGAAATTTGGATTTAAGGGGCGTAAAAGGTTCCATCAGTCCCGGAATCCAAAACACCCTCCTCTGCTCGTGGTGCGTCCCGTGCAGGATGCTAAACAACGGACGAGGCTCTGAAGCACGGTTCCTTCTGTTGGTCCTGAATACCGTTTAAGTTCGGTTCGTACGATATTCGTACATGGTGATACGGTTGCTTAGTTGCCTGGCCGACTATCGCGTTCCTTCCATAACCGATACTTATATTACTACGTATTTCAGTTGCGTTTCAGGTGAGCTAATAAATAAATTCATCTTGGTCAATAACGCACGTTGACGCCTTGTGTAACGTGAAAGAGTGGTGGTGACCGCTTACAATAGTAAGCCTAGTTTTGTTTTTTTTTTATGTTAATATCCTGCAAACGAGCAAATGAGCCACCTGATGGTAAGTGGTAACCATCACTCATAGAAATCGGCAAGACGAACGATATAATTGATGCGTCATCGACCAGGAAATGAAAAGAAGGAAAGAAAGAAACTACTGGCTCTCAAGCCCCCAGCCGGAACACGACGAGTCGTTTGGCAGCTGACTCCAGCCTGAGGGTGGTAGCTAGCCAGGCAGGCTTCACGGCAAGATAATAATATTAACGACTTAATAACAATACTGATAATATAATCCTTACGCAAACCCCTACCACTAAGCAGGGCTGGCTCTGTCGCCTCTTACGACAACCTGTTCTACCAGCATATGATTGGGGGAAGTATTGTAGGCCGCCCCAATTAGTTCGTTCGTGTGTTTGCACATTTATTAGCTGTTTATATTGACCATTCCCCTAAAGGATTTTAGATGACTTCAGACCCATCAATTATTATCAAACTACTTGGTAACGGTAATGTTAACAGTTAAACTCCATCCAGTAATTAAAATAATTACATAATGGCTATGCAATCCCTGTCCAACCATACTTCATGGTTCATCAAGTTGGTGGTGTAGCCACAGCATGGCAACTAGCGCCCATTGTCCCCATATCAATAGACAAAAGCGTGCCAACGCTGACGTTTCGTATAAAGGAGCGCAATCATATTTAAATGTAAATTTCATATAAATAGGCTTAATCCTCATTACGGAGTCGGTGTGACTGCGGCCTTACGAAATGGAGTGTTGCTTCGCATAACTGATCAATAATAATTTTATTTAATCCAACAGCCGCCATCTTGTTCTGTTTGCATTCAGTGCACGCTGGGTTAAAGTATAGGCTTGTAGACTGGGAGACGGCGGAGGAAACACTTATCTTTATGGTAATATTCAAAGTCAGCAGGATTTGTAAATAATTGGATATGCAAGTTCGTAGTCATGGAAATAAACGGAAATTTTCAGTTAATTTCAAGTTAAAAATAATCTTAAAGTGTATTCTACAACATTTATTGTTAATGTTAAAAATAGCTGTAATTAAAAAACTTTCTAAACGCCTTTTATTGTTATGAAATACAAATTTATAAATATATAACAAAACCGTAAACTAAAATTTATCAATAATATTTATCAATATATAATATGTAAGTATCTATCTATATGACTGTAATAACTATGAGATCCAAGGATTTACGAATATTGCATTCGAAGATAGTGAATGACAAACAGAAAACTTGTCATTGTACTACACGTTGCAATTTGAGCAGTTGTATAAGGGACATGAAAATTGCATCTTGACGATGTAGAGAAACAGTACATTAACCACGATGCTTGAAAAACTGAAGATTAAAATAATTTTATGGGTTTACACAATTTACACTACAGCATCGCACTGTATTGTCAGAACCCAAATTCTAAACTCCCATACCCGAAATAGGAAATAAGTCCGTCGATACCGCGCCGGCGGCTCTCGGTCTAAGCACCTGTGTATTCTGCAGCCGCAGCGGACGGCCGCCGGCCGGCGCGTGTAAACAATAGCGCATCACTATGCACCGGTGCCGGGCAATCGGTAGCTACCTGGAAACATGGTGATGTTCAACTGCACGTACTTGTTTGTTTTCACACTAGCACAGCGTAGTCTTAACGAAGCGAGTACGATATTCACAGCTACCGCAGAGGTCATCGTTAGTTGGTATACCTGCTGTGACGTCACTTGCTAGTGGCAAGCAGAAAGTTTGTGGTTAAGTTACAATGTTATTTTCGTCAGTCTTCGATATAATTTTTTGTTCAGTTCGGTATATAGCTTATAGCTTTTTACTATGCCGGTAATGTTGATTTTTTATAGTCCGAAGGGCAGCCGGGCCACCCGTCAGTCGGTAGGCACCGTCGCCTATGGACGTGGACAAAACAAAAGTTATTTTTTTTTTATAAAAACCCCATGTCGTAGCGCTACAGAAACACCTCATAAAGAACTTGATTTCACGTTTCTGAATGTATGCAGAAAATAGATCACAGAATCAGACTGTGGGGGTTTGCTGAAATTCATTATTTGGCGAGTATTGCGATAATGAATGTGGAACCTACACGGACAGCAAGTCGAGAAGCTCCTATTCGAGAAAGTATTCCTCTTGAGGTTCTAGACAACCAGTGACTCGGAGAGCGCAGACTATTCGAGTTGTGCATTTCTATACAGCTTCACATGAATTGTATTTACGACTATGAATTCAGAATAAATTACAATCAAACACGTTTAAATTTAATTGTGTAATTTAGTAAACATATACGTTACGTCGCTCAAGGCTGCACGACACGAATCTTCGCGTAAACACATCCATTTGGACAGAACTGGTTCCCAGTACACATTCATTAACGATGGTTAAAGTACTTCCGTGTCTCACCAGGGTGTCCAATATAAAATGCAACAACTTAAAAATAATTTTCGTATTTTAATTTATGGAATTATCTTACGTATAATTTCGACTTACAAATAATAATTTGAATATACATCGGTGTGAAGCTGGTAGGAAGCTGTTGTGACTTTTTTTATGGCGCATGGAACCTATGAATTTCTAGTAATAATACAATACTGACCGAGATATGTCTTTAATCTTATTTGTAGCTAGTCACGAGCACACCGATGATCCTGATCAGGTCTGATGGGTTGTGGTTAACATGGAATCAGCGAAACGTTTTTTTATGCTATTATCCATAACCGCGCAAACAAGCATTGGAGTATAACCGGCATCATCCATCCTCGAGTCCAGGCCGACCTCCTCGGTCGCGGTGCACCCTGCTAGACAACGGACGAGCCTATGGTGAGTGGGTCCTCCTATTTGAGGTAGCTGGCCTCGGTGCTACCCAGTTTGATCTCGACGGTACCTCCTTGCGTGGTTGTAGGGGGTTTTACCCGACCATCTGGCTATCACCCTCCTAAAATCAACCATAAAACATTTGACACGTGTTTCGGTCGCTGCGTGGGAGAGCCAGCAATACCGAGGGTCCCTCGCTTCCTTTTCGGTCGGCGAAACTTGGTGATGCCTTTGGTATTACCGAAGTCTATGAACGACGGTGACCACGTGGCTCGTCTGCTCGTTTGCTGACTAGATACATAAAATAATACAAGATATCCATGGACATCCATATCAGAGTGGTATGCTACCGATGCGTCATCAGCCAAGAGGCGGGCGGATCTGCTCGCTTCCTGCCTCTAAAGCACCACTGCCGAAATGGTTTATGAACATACAACGGTTAACTTTAGGAAGAAAAACACTCGAACACTCGAACCAGTTACATTCCTTCTACATCTTTTAAGAATTACTTTACGGTTGTTTGACGTGCATAATTAACACTTTAAATAGGACAGGTTCTAGACATCTACTGCCCGTTTGTTACTTGAATATCAATTTAAACATTCTACTAATGGTGTCCCAGTCCATAATCCATACCCACGCATCCATTAACAGCTCTACACATCTACCTATGTAACACACATGTATCATAACATGAAGGTTCCGCCAGCCGAGAAGGCAAACATACACCAACCTTCGCAACTCGTACTGGCAGCCGTGAAGTTAAAACATCGACGCACGAGTATTTTATTGTTTTACACCTTAAATGGAAGCCTATAAGGCAGCGATTAGCTCGAAATTTTCTGTTGTTTGTACAGCTTTTGCGACCTTCGTAATCCCTGGCCTTCTTTATATTCTGTCGGCACTTTGTATGATAATTATTAGGTTTTTAAACTTAGCTGGCGCCGTCTAAGAAAACGCAGCCCGAATTTTATCTCTGGTCAAAATTTACTGACTAGTGTTATTGTTGTTGAGCAATTATTTTTTCAATAATATTAGCAAATATTTCTCTTCTAGACACAGTCTCCATATTATATATAATACCTAATCATCTATAAAGAGATCTGGCAAAATCTGTCACCGGATAAAAATTTACTCTTATCGTAATGATTTAAAAATTAAGGGTACATTAGATAAACATAAAATCTGTAGGTAATTTCTAAAGGCGAATCCTCGGGCTGGTTAAAAATGCAAATTGTAAAAATAATATCACATAAAAAAAATTAATGCTATTGACATGATTACCGTCTGTAAGTGGTTTGTACACAATGGTGTACACACAGCTTAAAACAGTTTATTTTTATCTGTAAAAATAAATCGCGCCTACAAATATATTTATAACGCTAAATGTGATAGCAGATTGTCTCTAAATGTAACTATTTACGTATCCACAGAGATAATAAAAACAAAATTATGAGCTGGTTGATCGTCGCGCCGTAAGTAAAAAATGGTCACAAATTATGCCTCATTTGTGAAAAATAACATCCTTGACCGTCATTTGACTCTCAAAGACATATTCTTAGCGTAATGCGATATGTATGTATGTGTGTGTATGTGGGCATATTAAATTTGAATAAAATATAATAATTTCACACAAATTTGTTTGTTCAAAGATCGAAAGATTTAATCGCATGCAAAAATACTGCATACTAGATTTGAAATAACGACTCTATTTTAAATGAGCATTTTCGGTGTCCGTGTAGAAATCTGGATTTTACAAACCCACCACTTTATACGTAGCTTCCCTCATTACCATCTCGACCAATTCAAGGCGAACACACTAAATACCATTAAAGTAGACCAATGACAACATTGGTATTGATTTCAAATGAATTCGGTCTATCTAATAGGGTGGTACATGTAAGTTAGTTACGAACCACCACCAATCACACGAGCAATGGATTCTACCGTTTCGGCTTTTGCTGAAAATCTGTGTAACACTGCGAATGTGGTTTCTTATAATATGTTAACAATTTTGATAGTTGTAGATCTACTCCACCTGGTGATAAGTGGTCACTGCAGCCTATTTTTTTATAATAATGGCCGACTAACGAGCAGACCAGCCATCAGCTCGAAGGTGGTCACCGTCGCCGTTGGACATCAGCAAGACCAAAGATATCACTGATGCGTTGCCGGCCAGGAAAGAGAAGGAGATAAGAAAGAAAGTACTGGCTCTCGAGCCCCCAGTCGGAATACGACGAGTCGCTTGGTGGCAGATTTAAGCAGTAGAGTTATAGCCAGTCAGGCAGGCTTCATGGAATGATAATAATACCAGTAATAATATTGATGACTCAATAATAATACTGATAATATAATCCTTACGCGAAGCCCTACCGCCAAGCAGGCTGGCTTCTACCGCCTCTTACGACACCCTGTTCTGCCAGCATGACATTGGGGGAGCATTCTAGACCGCCCCAATATGGCCAAAATCCCCTGTGTATCTTGTATGTGATCTTGCCAGTAAGTTAACGACATATGAAGAGTGTAATGGGTGCTTTATTTATGAGTGTCGCTTGGCTATCGGTGTCAACATAATTTATTAGGAGAAACTTAATCTGTTTCAAATGCTACTTATAAGTTAATAATGAATTACGTTAAGAGGCACGCGAATTTGAACCTCTCACCCCAACCGTTACGGGTTGCACAAAAAATACCTCAATCGTTCATCAAACCCGCTTCCCCGCTGTTCGTTACGATATTTGAGTCGAATAACTTTTAATTAAAGCCCGAAGTTATGAAGTAGAGAAATTCATTTAGCCGGCAAAGGGTAAGCCTACAAATAAATTAACTCGGCAAAGTGCTTGGAGGTAAAGTTTGACCCAAAAAATAAATTAGTTTATACGAAAAAGCTATTATGACTTGTATTCGGAGAGGATGAAAATGAAGTGGGAAAAGATAAAGCAACGGGTATAAAATGACGTCACCATTTTTAGGCGTCTGAGCTAAGCTTTCTTCTACACTACACCTTTCAACCAATCATCCGTTAACTTTGAGACGTCATCTGCTGGACACAGGCCTCGCCTGTCTTGGAAGACTCTGACCGATCTTGATCCTTCTGAATCCCATAGCCGCTGTCTTCGTTTAGTCATCAAGTTATTTCTTTAGTCATCCAATTTTCTACAAGAAACAGATAATTTTTCTTGATCCATTTACAGCACAAAACTCTACGTGCTACAGGGAGCTTAATGTTATTTTACTTTTCGGCCTTAACTATTTTAATTTAACATTATATATCAGTCAACCATATCTAGAAGAAGTCAACTTAAGACTTGTATCTCGTCTGAATAATATTATCCATATATTTGTTATTTAAAAAGTCGTTCATGACGACGACACCCTCACATCGAATTTCGTTAAAAAAGGATAAACAAAGTTGTAAATTAAAATACATACAGTTTATATAATTTAGTTTTTTTATCTAAATAAAATGAGTTAATGCTTCACAACAATCCCACCTGATGGTAAGTGGTGATGCAGTCTGAGAGGTTCTCTTTAAGACTCCCACATTATAAGCTTAAATCGGCTTGCTAAATTTTTCTTCCATTGACCCCGATTACTTTAAAGACTAAATAACGTTTGTTACTGAGTGATGGTTAATAGGAGCCCTTGGGGATGTAAGGGACCGACGTAGACGTCTGCCAACAAAGTTGCAAGCCGACACCACGGCACAAGACCGGTCCGAACATTTTGACATATTCTCGCTGAAATTTCTTTAATCCGTTCTATTTAAAATCTGACCAAGTATGTTTACTTAAATCATTCGAACGGCCATTGCAGCGATTACTTTATAAAATAAACATTCTCTCTTTCTTTGTTATAAATCCTTATCGTTTATTCATCAATACAAATATTTCAAATTTTTCTCCTCTTTAATGTTTATGATAGGGATGTATTTTATTACGTAATAAATAAGCTCTTCAACACAGTTTTCTCGCTGCTTTTCAGCTCTTTTCATAAAATAAGAAAATTTTAGTGTAACATTTTTTACACCTCTCAAACAAATAAATTCAAATTCAAAATTATTTAATCATGTACATAGGTATTCTATAAATACTTAAAAATATACTATACTATAAATACTTAATAAAGTTTAAATCTGTGCGGAACCGGTTTCGACACCATTATTTCCAGACGTCCTTGTCATTATTATATTCATCTATACTATAATATGCTTTGCCTATAAGCTGTGTTTTAATA
>DWPT01000493.1:0-23837 GCA_018251895.1 Agathymus mariae mariae
GAAACTTTATTTTTCATACTATGGCTTCATGTACGTACATGCAATTATAAACCATCTACGATTGAAACGAATCAATAACCGACTCGTGCATTATTGTACAAAGCAGTTTTTATTGGCATCTAACCGTACCGTACCGTTTAAAACTGTAATTTTTATTTTTTTAATCTCTTAATATAATAAAACAAAGTCTTACATAAATTGCCCCGACATAAGTAGCACAACTACCACTACGTTGGCAGATCAGAAGCCGCTTAACAACCTTATCAGTTAATCTTCAACCAAAGGCCGGTTCATCAATATCAACAACTAAGCAAAACAGACTCTTTTTACAGGCCGCTGTATGAAAATTACAACACAATCATATTTTAATCCCGTCATTGGGTTGTATTAAAGGGTCCCAATTCAATTTTACTAATAGACCGCTAGGCTTAAATCAGAAAAATGAGATTTGGAAATTACCTACGATTACCTACAGATTGAGTTCCTCCGTTCTTCTTTGAGAAACTGCACCGTTTCATATCATACGTACATACGTATATACAACCGTAAGAGAAAGTTGGTCACACAAAAGCAAACAAGCTTAAGTTATATTAAATATTTAATAAATTTTACGTAACATCAATGTAATTAGGCTAAATCACAAATACTACCAAATTACGATACCGCGTGTAACGCGTGGATTGAACAAAGAGTTAAGACACATACCGGGTATCAAACTCAGCAGCTGTCGCTTCATAACCATTGATCAGCTATTGTTCTACATTTAAAATGACATACAATATGAAATATAACTCCAAATGAACTTAAATATTTTCGTAAGACAGCACGAACTTGATTATGTTCGGAAAAAGACGTGAATGCTCAACATAACTAAAGCCATGATGTGTACCAAACATTCAACTCAACGAATATTTACCCAAAATTAAGATTTTTATAATGAAAATATCTGCACAGTTCTTCCAAATTGATTAAAGTGAGGTATTTTCGGTACAGATATGTTAAGCTGCGCTTCCCCTGCAGGCATGCCGCCCGCGCACTCGCACGCACCTTCCTGGGGTTCCATCTTGCAGCCTCCGACTATTGTAAGTATTACGAACCGGATAAGTATAGTACATACCACTCCTTCAATGTATAATAGTTTTGTGATTAGATAAACCAATATTTTTATAAGCAATTTAGGGGCAAAATATAAATTATTTCATACATTCAGTATTCATGACATCCTCAAGGAACAGGTAATTCCAATGTGACCTTCCTTAACTCAGCTACGGACAATTAAGAATTCAAAAGGCTTAGTACAGTTGTATTTATATTGTGATTATTTTTGTTTTAAATTACTTGGATCCTTATTAATAGTTTCATATAACTTACGTAACAATAAGGATTTGTAGTTTTTTTTATAAATTTAGTCTTATATTTTTCGCTGTAAAGTCTATTTGAATAACAAATGTCAATAAACATGTACTAACCTAAATAACACAGGAAACAAACACAATCAAATTTTTTTTATAAACGTGATTACATTAAAAACATATTTGCTACCAGCCGTGCCACACCTATTAGCGAGATTAGGCTCAAAACAACAACATCAAATATACCGTCGGTAGTAAATGTGCACTAATATCCGTGTTATTAATTGCTCGCATTAAAAGTATTCTAATCTTTGTTGCATTTGTTTGTGTACATTTACCTTTGAGAAAGCCGTCGACAATAGTACATTTAGTTTAATTCTCAACTCTTGAGTCATCAATATATCTACATTAAGCGTCTTCTTTCTAGAAATCGGAGCCGATGGAAGATGGAAGTTTTTCAAAAGAACAGACTAGCGGATTTTATTCGGAAGGATTTCACAGTGCGTCTCCTTCATCTTCAAGTAAAGACTCCAATGGACATTCTCCACGGAGTGTCGGAAGTTCTGGGGATCCGTCGCCTTACTATGACAATATGCCTCTGAAAGCCAAGGCCAATCTCGGTGTGCACTTGGAAGCATGTCGCAATAGTCTACCATATAGCTTGCTGACACCTCCAGGATTCGAGGTCCGGCCCGCTGATGACCGGGATCCATCTCCGGGATATGAATCTTCATATTCACCAAGAGCTCTAGCACCACCCACACATGTATCAACACCTTTAGTACGCACTGATGCTACTCCTCCCAAATCTCCACAAATAATGCCATCTTCACCCGAGAGACGTACTTATGATCGTTATCACGACTCTGGATTTGAAGGTCAAAACAAACACGACGCAGAAGATGGTCGTGATGGATCCGGTATGGACGATGATTTCGACGAAGAACCTGGTTTACGGGTACCCGCTGTAAACTCACACGGCAAGGTAAAAACTTTCAAGTGCAAACAGTGCGAATTCGTTGCGGTAACTAAACTTAGTTTTTGGGAGCACAGTAAGGAACACATCAAGCCGGAAAAGATGTTGTGCTGCCGAAAGTGTCCGTTCGTAACTGAATACAAACATCACCTCGAATATCATATGAGAAACCACATGGGTTCCAAGCCATTCCAATGCACTCAATGCTCATATTCCTGTGTTAACAAATCTATGCTCAATTCTCATCTCAAATCACATTCTAACGTATACCAATATCGCTGTGCAGACTGCAACTACGCAACGAAATATTGCCATTCTCTGAAACTGCACCTTCGCAAATATCAGCACAATCCTGCCATGGTTTTAAACTTGGACGGCACACCGAATCCATTGCCTATCATCGATGTATATGGTACTCGCCGTGGTCCCAAGCAGAAGCCATTGAGCAAAATGTTTGACCAACCACCTATGATTAACATAAATAACAACAATCAGCCTCAACCACCTCCGCCAACGCATCCACTCTTCGGCAATCACTTTCCTGTTAATTTGCCCTATTTACCGCCTCTTCTGCCCCATTCGTTTCTGTTCCCACCCAATAACAACCATGAACCTACGAGGACTTCTCCTAACATGGAGGCTATTGAGAAATTACAGCCGATGCAATCACCTCAATCTATCTTGCATCAGCGTTTGTCTTATGGGGAACGCCCGCCAGATTCAGGAATGACTTCGCCTCCGACCAAGTCACCGACGAGCTTACCTCGCACGCCGACAACTCATATTCAATCTCCAATCCAGTCTAATGACGCCCTCGACCTCACCAACGCAAAGACTAGCGAAGCCGGAAGCCCGCCGCCATCGGAGCGCCCGACACCGATGACGCCTACAACAGCCTCCAAGAACAGAAGAAAAGGCCGCGCATTCAAGCTGCAGCCTGCAGCACTTAGGATGCAGCACGAGGACAATAAAATGGCGGATCCAGAGCCATCAGATTCAGATTCCGATGCCTCAGCCGACGTTCCCACGTCGTCAGCAACGAACACGTACACGTGCCAATACTGCGACATTACGTTCGGAGATCTCACAATGCATACGATCCACATGGGTTTCCACGGGTACAACGATCCTTTCATGTGCAACAAATGCGGGGAGAGAAGCGCGGACAGAGTCGCCTTCTTCATCCACTTGGGTCGCGCGCAGCACGCCTGACTGAGAAATTGTGTCACCTGTTACTACTAACCACTAAAACTACGTTACGAGCACACCTAGTCAAATATGTCGGCTACCTTCAGCCGGTACAAGGATAGAGTTATGTTATGGATAATACACTATGAATGATCACTTCAAGTTTAGTTTCGTAACTTGTGACCTTCGTTGAATCTACGCCAAAGACTGCCGCTTATATTTTAATAACTAAATATATTTCAAGAGTATTTTTACGCATGAGAAACAAACCCATTGTGTTAGACTTTAACGTATCTATATATGATTATGCATTTAAGTAAACCTTAGGGAGTATTTCATAGTAATATATTAAAATCCACCTTACACTTTAGGCTCGATTGTATAGATCATATTATGCCAAATAACATAGCTTTAGTATTGTTACAATAAGTAATTAGAAACATAGTTTTGGTCGTTACATTGTTAGCGTAAACGTTTAGTTCCTTTCTGATTTGATGAGGTGATCTGATTACGAATGTGACCAATACAAGACTGTGTCCACTGGTCGAGTACAAAATGGATGGGGTCACTTTTTCTTTGTCTCTTGTTATTTTAACTGTATATTTACAACCAACGTTGAAGTTACCAACTAGACGTAGCAGTAGGACTGCGCGCAGACACTGCGATGAGTGTGGTTCAACATTTTAATAAGCAAAATGTATTTATGACCGAAACAAATCATTATTATAATTTATTTATTATTATTGTAGATAAGTTAAAGTAACATTATATCGGTACGCTGTAAGTCATATTATCACGAACAGTATTGTTGGTAATGGCAACAATTATTTTTTTTTTCAGTTGAAATGTCATACGTGCTACGTTTTATGAACTATTTTTCTTGTAAAACTAATCGTGCATGTATATTTTCGACAGAGTACCTCTTGTTTTTGCCAGAGGGTTTTTATTTCTTGTTTGTAGAAACTATATCTTATGTGTGCTGAATGACTTTATAATAAAATATGAGTTTTATGTACTGCACATTTCATTTATCAACGTTTTGTACGTATAAGTAAATTATATTTGAACTTAGATACAGTACTATAACTAAATTAAACAAAATTTATCTAAACATAAGTATATAAATGATTGAGAATATAGTTATTCATGAGTTCGAGGTGTTAGTGCTTACAGTTCAAGTGGTCAAGATTTTTTTATTCATTCAGTCACTGTAAATAAACAATATACTGGTTAAATATAAATAGGGGATATTGACTAAAAATGAATTCAAAATACATAACTGTTTCAAATGTATCTATCACCAAAAAATGTTTTGACAATAACTTTCGTAACGAGTGATTTATACGGACGCCCACTGACCGTGCTTGAGTGGGTATACAGAAATGTGAAGAACTCTCTAACTCAGTTGATACGTCACCATGCCCGAGCGCGAGGAGATCCCGATTTGATCTCGCAGCCCGGGCACATTGAAAGAGAAATTTCTCTGGACGTGGGCGTTTGTGATATCTCGCTTGTAGATCCATGCAACCCGTAGTACAGGAAGAAAACTTAATTCTTCGACATTTAAGTACCTGTGATATCATGACACTTGTTTACAAATTCCAGATAGTAAAGGATCACGTAACTGTCCAGTAAGAAGTAAATACATAAAGAAGATATGTATCTTGAGAAATTTAAACCGAAAAATTTATTGCAAAATATATTTAATACTTTAAAATATCATAATAATACTTCATTGTAACAGGAAAACTAGCATTTCAAATGCCTTTTCAAACAATAGACGGTAGCGAGTAGATACTGACGCGTCGCCGACAAAAAATAATACAATCTTTTGTTTCAAAACTTTAATGTTGCGGAGCGTCTATTTTTTAAAAGACAATGCTATTTTTATGCCACCGTTACGAGTAAAAACTCCGTATGAATATTAATTTTGTCCGCGTATGCTAAATCTTTTGAAACGGCTCTAAGTAGGTAACTAGTGCGGAACAATCGTCGATATAAAGATAAAAATGTAAATAAATAATTCCTGAAATATATATGAAGATCAATAACCCGCGAACAGGTGCGGGAACAACGACTGTTATTCACGAATCCACAACGATTTTCATTTTGAATAAATTTAATTTTATATACCTTCATCGTATAGAAAGAAGGAAAACAACAAAAATAGTAACATTAATTGGTATCTTAAACTAATTAATACACTAAACATTTTAAAGTTACTACTGCCGACGGTCACATGCCGCGTGACGCAACGTAAGATGTATCAAATGAAACATTTCAGTTTGAGGCGCACTAAGATTGACAATTTCCTTCTCGATCCCATTTCTCCAGAACAACTGAGTTTAAAAATTTTGAAAGAATACACACGTATATTTGACTATCTTATAAGTTTTAGAAAAACCTTTACATAAGTCTTTAGTGCTTCAATTAAAAAAAAAAATTTTTTGGTTAAGTACACAGGGAAACTTACACGCGAGTCCCAAAGCTTCTTATTTTAATACATAATATCATATTCATTAATTTTAATTTCTAAGGCTCCCACACATATATTTTTGAAATGAACTCTTATTCACTTTTTTTCAATCAATGATCTGTCTTTCCCCTCACTAAATAAAACTCTTTCAGACGAGCGCATGGAAAAAACCAAGTGTCGTTTTAAAACAAAAACTTTTCATATATTATTTTAAATAACCAATCCAAGGCTAACACTTAGTGCAAAGCAGTTGAAATCAATAACATGTCACAAAATAAAAAGGTTGAAATGAGTTTTTTGCGTAATAAGTCTAAGGTTAATATAAATTACCAACTTATTTTGCGTGAGATGAAAAAAGAGTCACGTGTCGTTCTGAACTTTCAATTAACATAAATTGAATATTTACAAGAGGAGATCCATCGATCATACGGCAAAGTCTTCTAAACAACCCAAACTTTAAAGTTAAAATAAAGTTGAGATGATTCAGTACGGGAACATAATATTTTCCAGATTTAGTCACTGAGATCATGTAACAGTACGAAAGAAAAAAAACATGTTCAGTTTTTAAACGAGTCAATTGAGTTGTCACTTCAAATAGATATCCAGAGTGTGTACCATAGACGACCAGCAACTGAGAGCCAGTACTTTCATTCTTTCTTAGCTTCTTCTCATATGATTCTTCTCATTGGCCGACATCGCCGCAGTGATACCTTTGGTCTTGCTGATGTCCACGATGACGGTGACCACCTACCTTCAGATGTCTCGACTACTCGTTTGTCGGCTATTAACATAAAGAAAAGCAAAAGACTCACCAAAGAATGACGAAGTAATAACAAACCATTGGAGACAAAGATTTTTAGACGAAAGAAAATAGTGATTATCTCTTTAGTATCTTTTATATTTTTTTAATTTAAGTTCAGAAAAATATTCGTTTAGGAAATGATTGGTAAATAATTAATTAGTTAAGTGCTGTGAATTCTCCATTTAACCTTGAATTGACTTGCGTTGAATTCACTGAATTTAAAATATGGCCATTATCAGGTAGATGTACTTTCTAGATAAAAGCGAAAAAACTGTGTTTGGCTCCTTTACAATTTCTTGATATAACTTCAAATTCTCAATCTATCTATACTAATAACTAGCAATACCCTCGCTTCGATTCGGAAAAACTACCCTAAGCATCTGCATTTTTGTGGATTAATTCATAACTTTTTTAATTATAGACGGATTGCAATGAAACAAACGTGAAGTATTAAGTGGCGCTTCGTGCAATACATAAGTGAAAACCAGAACGAAATCGGTTTAGCCGTTTCCGAGATTAGCGGGAACAAACGCACAGACAAACAGACAAAAATTCTAAAAAACTATTGTTTTCGATTCTATTGCATTGATAAATTCCCCTAATAATGTTTTTTCTCATATATCGTTGATGTACAGAAAGCGATCAGTTACAATTTTATTATTAGCAAGTATAGACAAAATTTCGTTCAGGTTTTCACTAGTGTATTGCAGTAAGCGTCACTTAATACTTAAAGTTAGTTTCATTCCAATCCGTCCATAAACAAAAAAGTTATAAATTAATTGAAAATAATTTAAGGCGTAGTTTTCCTGAAGCGTAGCGATGGCAATTTGCTAATTATTAATACTGTCCCGAATAATATTGCAACTAAACAGTCCAAAATAACAATAATTTCCTTATATTGACTAAGCGAAATCCAAACACATCACGCATATGATATGCTAATAATATTTATTACGTTGTAAATGGATCTATTACCATATAAATTCAAAAAATTTTCAGATCCAACCCAGATGCCAAAATATAATTTGTGCGTCAAATATTTTCGCATTTTTCTATTATATTTTAAATAATAACGTCTTAACCATGACTAAGTGTACCCAGTGACACACTTGTGGAAACACCGGTGAAACTCATGGCGTGTCACCGATTACATAACACGCAAAGATGTTTTTGCAGAACTTAACGATTACGCCGAATCGAGAAAATAATATCGGATGTGTTGATGGCGATTAAAAAAACACTGCACTCATAACGCATACTATCGTAAATCGCGAAACACTTCTAGCTTGATAACCATTTAATTATTAAAAATATTAACTACGACAACGATGGTATTACTACTAACTATGTAACTAAATACAACTGAGAACTTCATTGACGGCTATGAGTACGTACAATTGTACTTTACATTAAATTTAGGTTATAAAACGAAAGTCAAAAATAACACACACACACACACACACACAGAACTGTATACATCACAATCTAGTGTTACATCTGGAAAAGATAGAACGTGGCTCTACCCACGTTAACCATAAAGTCACAAATGAAATATCTTAATCTAATAAATAAGGTATTCTGTAAATACACTTACGCACGTCATTTTTTTCTCCTACTACCGTTACGATTGTTTGCTTTAATATCAAGGAGAAGAAACGGCGAATAGAACTCCTCTGCCCATATTTTTAATCAGCATAATAATAATAATTACCTAAGTTTAAACCTGTGCGGAATCGGTGGCACTGTCATTTATGTGTTCATCTATATAACAATAACTTTATATTACAAACTGTGCTTTCACACATCACCTAAAGATTCCAATAAGAAAATCACGGATCACCTTTGGAACCTCATTGTAAAAACGATCCACCATAAAAGAACGCTGAACCTTTCCAAGGCGATATGAAGACATAACCCAATAACGCCTACGTGTTTCATGATCTTTTCTTAAATTATACTACATTATTATAAATGTATAGAGTATTGACTGACTACGGTGGATACACCTATTTTTTTTAACTTTGCCGTATTCATGCGATTTTAGTACAATACCTCTAGTTGGCCTATTATGTTAAAAATATTGAATCAATATCAGCTTTTTTTTTATGGTAATAGCCGACAAACGAGCAGACGAGCCACCTGATGGTAAGTTGTCATCGTCGCCCATGGACATCAGCGAGACCATAAATATCACTGATGCGTTGTCGGATAGGAAATGAGAAGAAAGTAAGAAATAAAGTACTGGCTCTCAAGCCCCCAGCCGGAACACGACAAGTCGTTTGGCGGCTGACTCAAGCAGGAGGGTGGTAGCTAGCCAGGCGTGCTTCACGGAATGATAACAATACCAATACTAATGTTAACAACTTTATAATAATATTGATAATATAATCTTTACGCAACGCCTTACCATCAAGCAGGCCGGCTTCTGTCGCCTCTTACGACACCCTGTTCTGCCAGCGTGGGATTGGGTGCAGTATTCTATGCCGCCCCAACAATGCAAAATAAACAAGTCTAGATGTTTCTGCGTCCGTTAACGTCTTATATAACAACATAAAATAACCTACTGAGTTTACCTGCGAGAATCGATATATGAGTATCCCGTTGTAGATTAATATAATAATTATTAATATATTAATTACTATATAAGGTGACTCCTGAAAACTCCGTGGATTGTTTCATAATTTTCATTATTTAATTTAAGGATTTTGCCTTCTTTTAGCACAATTAATATAGTTCAAATTCTAGACACCTTTTTTCCGCATTGAAGGTAAATTATTCACAGTAAACCAATCGTGTTTATAGTAGATTCAAAGAAATGTGGACCACCATGCTGCTTAAGTATTAAACATACATTTTGGAGGTTGTGAAGGGGGCCGGGCCAAATTGTGTGCCTTCTAAACACCGCCGACATGTATTAGTGACTGTTACTTAACGATAACAACAAGTTGGCTTTTACAGACACTTTTTAAAAGTCAAACCCATTGTGAGTACCCGGAAGAAGAAGTGGCAAGAAACTCCCAAGGCTATGTTTTTTTCCTACTCGCAGTTACAAAGTCTGCAATCTTATCCTTAAATGAATCATCAAGATTGTAATAATGCTTTTAACGTGAGCAATGCTAGTACAGTACTTGCGTGTATTAACATTTATATTCGATCGTATTAAACATATTCTCGTACAAGTGTATGGGGGCGGCAAATCGACCGTCCTTCATGGCCATAATACTCGTAGTTACCTACTCGTGACGGAACGCGCAGACTGCAGTCGCTATTGTCGCCTGACCGAAATCCTTCTGATGTTGCCATTTTACCGTAAAAATAAGAACACCTTAACAGAGTTCGGTTTAACTCTCGATGTGGTTACACGGCGTTAGCGTGTAGAACAGGGTTACCATAGACCCGCCTTCGTCGTGTTTTTAATTAAAATATATAAATCTAAATTTTCAATGGATTTACAAAAAAATACTTTCATCCAAACTCTGTGCTACAAATAACGAATGCAACAGAATATCAGCCAATCGGTGGAGCCGTTCTCAAATGACGATCTGTGATCCATGCAGCAATAGATTTTTATATATGTCTATTAAGTTAGCAATGAGATTAACTTAAAATAGATTAACTTATCGACCGAGCTAAGCAACTTCAGTTGTTATGGTTAGCTACCAGGTATTGAGCCCTATCTGAACCCTTCGAGCGAGATAAGAATTTCCGAAACTCAGTTCAGCTACTCTCCCACCTCTAAGATGAAATGGAGTAGCATTGTATGCACTAGGAATTATGAATTACGTAGAAACACTCCATGCTATCAACAAGTTATCTCATTACCACAAGTTTTAATTTTTACATATAAATTAACAATGCAAATACTTAATTCAATGCAAACTTAATTCAACAATGCAAATACTTGAACATATAAAACATTTTATATTAAATCTTAGTATACTGTTAACATTATAAATGACAGAATAAAAAACATTAATTTCATTGGTTATTAGACTAACTTTATTTTACAGACAACCGTCAAAAATTGTCTCAGTAACAACAACTCGAAGTATTTTTGTTTCATTCACTGCTTTGAAATAAACCTATGAATCGGTGCCTCTTTGAATAATGGTCGTTTTTTGCCAAGTGCGTGCTGACGCAGGTGTCTTTTTGCCCTAAAAATCGAAACCTGCTTACTAAGAATTTCGCATATTTCACCATACAATCACTCGCACATACTTGCCTACATGCTTATAGCTTATAAAGAAACACATTTGTTTCTTTTTTTTTCTATATTGTAAACAGTTTTTACTTTGGTGCACGTAATTTCAAAAATTCTCTTTGATTTCGAAGTAGAAAATTTATAGGGCCTAATAGCCTAATGTCTAAACTTCGCACTATATGAAAATGGCATCGTTGCTGTGGGCATCCTGTTATGACGGCAATCAATAAAAGTTTGAATGTCCGGATGAAGCTATTGTAATAAACAAATAAATGTATCTAATTCATACGACTAAATTCCTTTCCGTAAAGTAGTTCGAATGCGTATTTGTAAAAGTGAATTGTACATGTAATTTTATTCAATCGTGTCATTACTAAAGCCCCGCTAGCGTTCACCGTACTAACTTGACGTAATGAGTACTTTTTTACCATTCGCGGATTGTGACGTGTCGCCGTATTTCTATGTATTAAAAGTAAGCGAGAAAAATGTCCGTTATGTGTTTCTATAACAAACACGAGAACACAGCAATATTTGAGAGACAAAGAAACTAAATGACTTGGAAACATTCAAATATTTTGACTTTATACAATTGTCTAAGTGAGACCTCATGGTGAAGTAAGAATATTCATATATTACGAGTTGTATATGGAACGAAGGTTAGAAGAAATAAAATACGCAATAAGCTTTTGAAAGAATCGGTGTAACGATTTATAGCGAAGATAAACCTTTTTTACGATGTTGAATTTGATCAAATTACAAAATCAATTTCTTCATCATGTTGAAGCTGGGGAGTAAAGTCCCGTCCAGCCTTGAGTCCTTACCTCCCGCGGTTATGGCGCACCCTCCGGAACAACGGACAAGGAGACGGTCGCTATGTTCTGTATTACCATTTATAGTTAGTATTGATAGAAGTTTTTACCCGCCGAGACGTTCCCTCTGAAATCCACAATGAAATATTTTATACGTAGCACAAGTAAATACTGAGTAATAATAATTTAGAGTTTCTATTTGTATCGTTTCTATGAAATACAAACTAATTCTTTATTACCAATAAAATGAGAAATAGAACACATTGAAACCTCACACTTTTTAAAAAGGTCGATTTGTCGCTCTATTTTTTTTTTCTTTTTGGACTATGTAGTCAGTGAACGTCAAAGATAAAACTATTATTCTTCCTTAGAATTACAAATATATCAGCATCAACTAGCGGTTTTTGTTGTGGAACTGCGTACAAATAGTAAAACATACAATTAAAAAACTGCAAGTGACGTCAATACAAATAACTTTATTCAAAGATTCGAAACGACAAATTTAGAATCTGAAAAAAAAAGAAATTTAACCGTCAACCATATTTTGTTAACTCTGTATTCTGAAGCCAACAGTCAGTAAGCGCGCGCAAAACAGCAAAATGCAAATTTGACGATAAAGTAGGTACAAGATAATCGTTGTATCTTTGTTTTTTCTAGGGATGTTATGGATATGAAATTTCGGATCTGAATATGGATAGGGATATATGAATTACATTTTACCGGTTTCGGTTATGGTTACGAATATAATATTATTTCGGATTATCCGATTGATTCGGATAATTTCGGTAACGGATATAACATGATTTACCGCTTTAAAAAAATATATTTAAAAGGTATTTTGAGTTTATTTCTAGTTATTATGTACTTAGTATTATAAACATAGAAAAAAATAAAAGCCTTAAAAATGAAAAAATAAAAACTGTCAAAATAACAAGGACGCACTAGTATATCTATCGAATCGGCTTGCGGAATCTGTCATAGCGCATTTTATTTAGACTCGACCGCTATCCGAAATTGTCCGAAACTGTTTTATCTTTTTCGCTTGCGGTTTCGGATATTTTTATTTCAGATATCCGATAGTTTCATTTACAGTTACGGAGCTCCATAACCTTTCTGGTTTTTTATTAAGATTTGCATTTTTTTTTTGTGCATATAATCAGTTTCATATTTACACATTTTAATTAGTTAGTGTTTCTATAAGTGTATAAATTTGGGTCTAATTTTAGACGAAAGTAATTTAAACAGTAATACAGCTTAGTAACGTCTTTAAACGTAACAGTATCCTTAAACAAAGGACCTTGTTGAGTTTCAACATTCACTGGGTGCGAGGTGGCTGATAGTTCAGAACTTAGTGTAAACAGAGCAGAAGATTCTTAGAATAACTTCATAGCTACCTCCATGTTTTATTACGAACACCGTCAAATGATGATTACAATAAATAAATAATTAATACGAGGTTTAATCATCACGTGACATTTGTTGCTAACGTATCTACTTTTTTAAATTCCATTTTTAAAATGCTTGATATATAAATCGTATTCTAACTGCTTCTCGACTGCTTTCTGACTTGATCTACGACACTTAGAAAACTCACTTAATTAAATATGTGCGTTTTAAAAGTAATTTCTCTTCATTCATTTAGGTACGTGTAATATTAATTAACAGATCGGCACCTCCCAGTCGATTCATCAAAGGACCGCCTGATCTAAGGATAACACAATGTTTTAGATTGTTCGTTAAAAAAAAACTAACGATCACAAAGGACGGAGTGATAATTTGTGATTTGTCACAGATACGCCTATCTCTTTTAAAACGTCCGTAAAAAGGTTTCAGATCAATCTTGTATCTAAAATACATTTTATCGCATTATCTTATTCTTCTCTCAATAGTTTAAACTGAATTTTGATTTCCTTATGATTTTATACATTTCAATTATAACAATATCGAGCGGACAGAAAAAAGAAAAAGTTGTTTTAGCCTAAATACATTATATGAATATGAACGATAACATAATACAACATTTTAACAACACACCATGAATGAAAGGCTTCATCAACCGAAAAACATTGCATGAACATAACCTCATTTGATCATGCTGTTCAAAAATAACTTTTCTTTTTCATATTTCCAAAAAATATTTTATCTGTATTTTTAATTTTAACATGTTTCCATTAAAGATAGATCAAGCGGAAAACTTAGACTATATTTCACTTTTAAATAGTGTCTGTATGAGTTTCACATAACAATTGTGCTACGCAATGACGTCAGTCGCTTCGTGGTTATGTCGTAATACAACGAACATACAGTACAGTAGTATCAATATTGATTTATTATTTTATTTTTGTAAATAGCTTTGCCGCAGACACCGACTCGACTTCACGAACATTAAGGCTGGTTACATAATAAGCATACTAAATGAGAATTAGCTCACCATGAGTTATGTTTTATACAATAAAGTTTAATAAAATGTTATATAAAAAACAAAATATTTTTCTAGATTACAGAACCCGCAGTGGTAGACTAGAGGTTCTAAGGGCGGTTGCCCACTTCGGCGGCGACTCGAGTTGGAATCCTAGACGCATCTATTTCTTCAGATAATATACGAATTACAAACTAATTATTATTTGTTTCGGCGTAGTAAATCATCTTGAGAAAATTTGCGAACCTACAAAATCTTCAACCAACGTTGTGTGCCAACCCGCACTTGGCCGGCGTGGCAGACTACGATCTTAACCGCTCTTATTGTGAGAAGAGACCCGGGACCAGCTATGAGTATAGTGACGGTAATGGTGATGAGTTCTTCATAACGTACTCAACTGTGTATGAAGTCTGCCAACAGCACTTTGCCAACGTAGCGTACAATGGCCTTAATCCCTCTCATTATGAGCCCTGTAGCGGGACAGTTGTGGGCTATAACTCCAAATAACAGGACCATAACAGGACCATCTGGTGATAAAGTCACCGTCACCAATGGACGTCCGTAAAGTTATCATCGACAGGCTTGTGGCGAACGTACAAGTGAAGCACCAGATTTGAACTGAATCTCCGACGCGGTAATTTTATACTTCTTGAAAGAAGTTGGCTAGCAAGGCTGATAAAAATCTTTCTACCATGCACGAGTACTATCGGATTTAACTTGATAGTGCAGAGCTTAATGATCTCTTAATGGATCAGCCGCTGGTGCCACATCTGCTCAATAGGGTGCTTACGAACACTGGAAAAAGCTATAGGCACAATTTGGTGTTTTCTTTCCTTAGGTTAACTGTAAAGAATGAAATCAAAAATAAGTTATGTTCGAATCAGAATCGCTTAGGTTAGGATCCCGTAACATAAAAAACATTCAGCATTTCGTTTCATATAGTTACCTACAAGTTAAAGAATTAATATTACATAATGAACAATGTGTTACGGATAAGAAATGGTAATTGACAGACTCGTTCGTTTTCTTGAATATTAGATACTTGAACTACAAATTAAAACAAGTTTGTCATAAAAGTATTTTTTTATCGACACCTGGAGTCCTTAACATTTTTGGAAACCACTTCGATCATAATATCGTTTAACACGACCACTCCATAACCCGGGAGTGGTCAAGGCCAGCTGTCTTTAAAAAAACTAAGAAAAAATTCGCACATTCGAGGTTCAGAAGCGTGCCGCCCTCGGAACGCCTCTTGTGCCGTTTCGCCTTACAATTATACTTTTTATTTATGCATACAAGAATATGTACGAATGTGGTCGAAACCATATGGCACCGTTCGGTCGGTAGCAAGTAAAAAATGTGTAGTCAGTATTTATTAGTAATTATTTTGTTATCAATTTACGTTGGAAATACAAATATATAATTTGATACACATGTAAAGGTAATAGGTACTCACTGTTTATCCGATTGTTTCGGATAATTTCGGTTACGGATATTAGATGATTTACGACTTGGAAAAAAAATTTAACAGTTAACAAGGTAACAGTTTACTTTATTACTAGTTATTAGATATTATATGTACTATTATATTTGTTGTAACCACATAAAAAATAATGGCTTTAAAATTTACATATTAATAACTGTCTAAAATGTGAACGACGCGGCTAGTGTATCGGCTCGGCCGGCAAATATCTTTCACAACGTACTTTATTTAGGCTACCGCTATCCGAAATTATCCGAAATTTTATTTCGGATTCGGTTTCGGTTACGGATATATTTTTATTACGGATATCCGATAGTTTCGATTACGGTTACGGAGCTCCGTAACATCCCTGCTCTAGACTCTGCTAAACCGTGACGGTACTCTTGGGTGATAGGTTGCTTTGGTTTTACCTGTTTGGCTAACAAAAAACCTGCTTCAAGAAACAATTGTAAAAAAAATGTGTTTGGGTTTTCCTACAGGAAAACCAATACTAACGGATACCCCATCTCTAATGGCGATAGCGACCACTAACCATCACATATTCCCCCTCATCTATTTAAAATGTATGTAGTAGGTACCTAGCACTCAAGGATTGTCGAAATCTCAAGCATGACATCCCAATGAACTCAGATGCCTATACCCTACTGGCCCTACCACTGGCGACTACCCTAATAACTCTCGTGAAAATTTTGATATTTTCGTACTTGAGTGTACCCAAATACTGTCAAGTTTTGTTGTTGTTACTTTTCTTATATTTATACATATAAATAAATAATTTCATTCAGGTTCATTATTTTTTTATCCATTGACTAAAACCGCCTTGCAAAATCTGACGCGTAAGCTTTGATCATGTTGACATGAGTAAAAGTGAATTACATATTTTTTATTACACCTATTCCATTACTAAGCAAACGCGGTACATACACTTCGATTTTAATTATGTTTGATCCTGAAGAAACTTCGAAGACAAGTAGAAATGTAATATATTGTTTAAGATCTACCTCAAAAAATTTCAGATAAATACACTTATCCACCAATAGCTAGGCATATTAATACTTGTATATATTGCATTCAGATCAAAGCTACGAGTAGAAGATCCGAATGACAACGTAATACTCTTACGGATTAAGTATTAGTTGAAGTGACATTCTTTTTAGGCAAACGTAAGGATTTTGCTCCTTTAGTAAATGCTAATGGCAGGTTCAATCTACTCGGCGTTAATCTGATTTCGTGCTGTACTCTGCAATAGGACAAAATCCGATAAATACATTGTATAACTAAATGTATGTTCTACAATCTAGATGAACTAGTGCGTAAATGCTGTCACTTGGACACTTGGATAGCAACGTGTGCTTATTCATGTTGTGATACAGAACTTGTTATGGCATCACAGAGAAATAATACACTAGATCAATTTAAGCAATTATAATTAGTACTAACAATCTGCCTTCGGACAAACTACGCCTTACATTTAGAAATATATTTATATATAACTATTTTATTTATGGACCGATTGCAATGAAACGAACTTTAAGTATTAAGTGCCGTTTACTGAAATACGTTAGTGGAAACCATAAAGAAATCATTTAAGCCGTTTCTGAGATAAACGCGAACATACGCACAGACAAACAGACATGAATTTTAAATCTATTGTCTCGGGTTCTATCGCGTTAATAAAGAAAGGCCTCTAATAATACTTTTTACAAATTCATTACATGCATAGATAAGCATCGTCTTGCGACTTGAACGTTTGTCTGACGCACGGGAAACCTTATGTGAATCCTGTACGTGCATCTGATTTTTATTATATATTGTAATTATAATTAAAAATGTAATACCAAGTACATAGGCGAAGTAACACATCGTCAGAAAACAAAACCTGAAATTTCTCCATTATATTCGCGTAAGTGAAATCGGCAAATCTGCACCACGCCTTGGACTATGGAACCAGCGGTGCAACAGGGTTTTGTTAAAATTATTTGATGCTAACTGATAAATCAATAGATAAGCAAAGTTCAGTCAAGGCCGCTTTCATAGACCTTCGGGCTTATATACCAATCTAGGAATTTATTCCCATTAAAACTCCATTATATTCCACGATAGTGCTTAACCAGTCAGTACTAAGAAGTTAATCTTAAAGCAATTTTATTTTTATAAAATATAGATAATACTTGTTTGCAAGTGCTGAGGTGGCTGATTGTCAATAACCAACCTTAGGATCATTAGATACAGTCATAAAAGCCACGTAATTAATACTCTATCAATTTTTGATTTTTTAAATATTAAGTTTGTAATACTCGGGAAACGCTTCTTTTTGAATATATAACATAAGATACACGTACAATTTGCAAGAAACGGTAAAAATTAGAATAACGTTAACATTATCGATGGAATCATTTAATGTATTCAATAAATCAAAAATAGATTATCCGCATCAGATCGTCAATAGCATGAACAAACAGTGTGACATCAAACGTAACGCAACTTAATAATCACGCAATTGTTACGTAGTTATGTATTTCACGTGCCGATTATATTTGTTTATCGATAGGCTGTTTACGTGTTTACGATCCCATAGCTGTCGCTATAGTCGAATTATTAATATATTGTATATTCGAATATGATTGAAAACCAACGTCTGTTATACATATTACACAGTTTTACAGTTTGGATACACAAAAGTATAAAACTTTTATCAATGTTAAATTTTAAAAGGCGTACAAAAACCGTTGCAAATCCCTAAAATAAGGATAGAAACACAAGTTATTATTGAAATTAAAATCGATTCGCCGTTCCAGGAAGCGACCAAACGCGACACTTGCTTAATCTGCCATCACAGATGCTACTCTATTATTTCACGACACGTGTTCTGTATTATTTTTTTTCACAAAAAAAATGGCTACGACAAAACCCCCGATCCAAATTCGAAAAGGCTGCAACATGTATTTTATATAAAATTCTAATATTTAAAATGCTCTTAGCTTCAATTAAAAGTGTCCTACGAAAATTTCGCCATTTATTGATATCTTCCCTGAATAATGAATTGAATTTAGGGGTGTAAGAGGCTCCATTCACACTTGGACCCAAGCCGACTTCTGCACGTGGTGTTGTTGGAGGTCGGTGTGCTCTGTGTTGCCTAGTTATAAAATAATAATTTGCTACGAGTACATACATCTTGGTGATCGAATGAAGGATATAAATCGAAATTAAACTTATTCTGATTTTGCAAACTATTTTTAATTTGTGGAGTAAATACGAAAAAAACAATAAAGTGCACCATTTGAAATAATGTAATATGAAGGGGATTGTGAGAAGATACAAACACTTTTAAACCAGTTTAAAATGTATAATACTTAAGATACTTTACAAAAAATCGACCATTCCTTCTTAACCCAGACACTACTGAGCATGAAATAAAATACGAACTAACATACAAATATGTATGAACCACCGAAAGATGTTTCTCAGTTTATATTTCGCTATATATATTTATCCACGTACACTCGAGCGTAAGCTTCAATATAATCTGTGGCTAAACAATTTTTTTATGAATATGCAAAAAAAAAATTACGCACTATCAACGAATAGTGCTGTTGTTGCGATTGTAGACATATTTTTTTCTACACTGTAGTTTTGTTAGTTCTCCCGTGGGTTGGTAACAGAATTTACACAATAAAGAATTTCAACTATAGGAAGGTATATAAAAGCAATTAAATTGTAATTACAATTAATTAGTTTATCACTTAATTATAAATTTATAAAACACACAACCCGCCGATTTTCTCTGTCGGTTATTTTTACCTTCACTTTTAAATTGTTATTGTAAACAAATTTATCGTAATAACCTCATTACAACTCGCTTGACAAAAATATTTCGTAAATTACATTTAAATTAGATATAATTGGAAACAAACAGGAAAATAATTTTTGTGAGATTTCGAGGTAGCGGCAAGATTTGTTGATAGCAAACAAGAAGGGATTTAAAATCCCGAATAACACTGAGGATTACCACGTCATTTATTATCACAGTCATCTTAGATGTTGAGTTGTTAAACCTGATAAAAGGTGTAAAGTAAAATTATTTTAATGTCGTAAAACTGGTTTCCTGTTAGTACAGATTAAATGCCAAATGACATTAGATATATACCAATCAATCTAGGTATTCGCGTTAGATAACCAAAAAATGGGTAATTTCAACTTAAACAGGCAACGACTACTTATTTTATTTATACAAACAACATATATATCTCAAAAATATTATGTACTCAATGCTAAATGAGTTTTCTATAATTAACTATAATCTATTTTTTTCATAAGATTAATTTCTAAGATTATATTGGTTTTTGTATCAAAAGGATATATTATAAATAATAATTACAATAATTAATAATAAGGTATAAAATTAATCTATTCGAAATTAGCATCTTCTATGACACGTTTAACATATGTTATATATTGAAAAACATTTGAATGTATATCATACTCACAAAGGCGAGACGATGGGAAAATATAATTATTTAGTCAGTAAAATTATGTTACTTTACTTAATCAGAGAACTTTACCATCGAAGATCACATATTCATTTACCATCAGGTAGGATTACAAGACAACAATTATTAATAATAATCAATAATGACAGACAGCATTAACTAATAATGATATAATAAGGCAAAGTAACTACTAATACATAACACTTTTCAGACACTGGCAACCAATGAATTTATTTCAGAGACGAGTATAATATACTATCTTGTAAAAAAAGGATACTTTAGTACGTTCATAGTTTCGTGGACTTAGCGGAGATTTACTTCTTTCCATCTTAATAAATTATTGGCTTCAATCCATTAGAGAATTAATTTAAATTGGGGCACAGAAACATAATCGCAATGGCGAAGGTTTGTTCTGTCACGTAATATAGAAAGAACTTAAACAACACAATTTTTTCTTATCAAGATTGTAGATGTATTCCGCCCTCTACAACCGGTAATGAATGCAGGGATTGGAAATTCAAATGAGACTGGCCAAATTTATGGCCAGGCGCACCCTCTCGCTTCTATTACACTGTATTTCCTCGCATTTATATGTATTTAAACATGTATACGGAGCCATGTATTCTCTATTTCCCATCTGTATTGTCTGCTGGATACATTTGTTATTTTTCTAATTAATTGGACACTTGACTAATAAAACGAAATTACGTATTTCAAGTCACTTATTACTCATAAAGAGCGATTCCCCACCCGCCAAGCGAAGTTTGACAATTATGTAATTGATACATAAAATTTTGTCTTTTGAAGGATATGCTTGTTACCTTCATTATTGTTAGCAACCATTGTTTTCTTGTCGTAGGCCTTTGACATCAACTTAAGATCACCAGAGTGAGCAGGCTTCCCCAACTGTGGGAAGATCTCCGTGCCCTGAAGTTACAGTGAATCTCAGTAAAATAAGAAAGCACTAACATATATAGACGTACATAATGTTGTACTGCCTTAATTTCAAAATTAAACATTTTTCTAATACAACAACATTAGATTCGAATATAAATATATTTGGCAATACTGAACAGAACGACGTTCGTCTAATCTAAGCTCTCCCGCCAAAAAAATATTACGGTCTTCAATTATTATTTTAAAATGAATCCTTGTCAAGCACTGTCGGGATTATTTATTTAAAAGAAAGTTTTTATTGTAAAAAGCGCGGAAAGGAAATGCAAAAACGCAAGTACCTGCTTGCAGTCCCTTACAGTCGCATGCACATACCATTTTTAAATGTTCATATTAAGAAAAAAGTATCTTTCATAACCATCTTCACCGCGAGAAAAAATCTTTTGTCAATCTTTGTCCGATCATTTATTTATTCATGGGTGCGAATATACTCGTATGTAAGAATGTGAAACGAATGAAATCCTTTTATGTTATTAATAAATTGAATTATACTTTCACATCTGAACTTTTTAACTCCGTGAATTTATTTATACATTTTTAAATCGTATATTTGTATCGCTCCTAACGAGTCGCATTTTTTAAAAACTTACCCCTGAAATAGAATTCTCAAAATCAGACTTCATTTATTTACGGTGTATATATTATATATTTGTATAGGTCACCTAATTAAACATAATTGTACCAATTTTAACATTATCTTTATGCAAATTCGTATAGTATAAGGGACAAACAGAGACGACATTTCCTATTATATCATGAGGTATATGTACCCTTAGAATGAATTAAATTAATAAACATAATTTACAACAATGATATTGTATGACGTTACGTCACAGACATTACTGTAAGAGAGCCGTAAAATTCGTATTTTTTATGTACTCGGGAGTAATCTGCAACGTGTAAAAGAGATAATTACATAATAATTGGTAGAATTGCAGTTTAATTATTTCCTCAAAATAACGGCTAATCTTCGATCTAATGTCGTAACTACTAAAATGAAATTTGGGATCAGATATGATCTTAGGACATGGACCCTACCTCTTTAAAGAAAATCGCCAGAGTCAAAAAGTAAAATTAAAAATTAAAACGAATTCGCAATACATTTAACAATTATTAGTTATTACATAAGTTTTTCGTTTTACTACCATGAGATCTTAATGTATTTTTCTAAACACAGATTACTTAAACTTATTTTAAAAAAGGTAAACGGCGCTATTAACATAAATAATTATGATTTTTTTGTGAAATTAAAAAAATTCACAGATATAAAAAAATATTTTTAGTGACAAGCTGTTAAAAATATTATGTTTACGCATAATATAGCTGTAACAGATTCTGTAGTTAGAGAAATATAAAATAAATACTCCACAACATGCTTATTACACGGTCGGCGGGCACAATTGGACGAAAAATTATACGTCCGTCGCAAAGTAATATAAAATGCAAATTGTAATTCTTTATTGATTTAAATTTTATTACTTACCTCTTTGTGCCTTTCGGGTGACAAAAGCGTAATAAAAAATTAAGCCTCCATAGCTGGGACCGAAATGCAAATCCATGTTCAATATGCAAATACATTGCTGGACAACAAAGGTGAGACGCCCGAGGACGTCGCCTGTCGTAAAAAGCTTAGAAAAAATACAAAGAAATTGTTCCAGATATTACCAGCCAACGGTACTTTCGACCGGCCGCGGTAAAAAAGGGTTGACCGTCAACAAACGACAGTTTATGCGACTTTTTGCTGTACAAAATCCTTTTAAGTTGATTAATGGACAAAGGTATTAATTTTAGACCAACTGTTTACTTAGAGACCGCTTTCTTTCTGGTCTGGTCTTTACTAACGATTTTCGAGATCTTTCATCTAGCCGATGGAATTATCGGAAATGTCCTGTTTTATATTTATCAACATTTAGTAACATTTACAGTATTAAAACTCATAAAGAAACAAATAACTATTTCGGTTACCGCAAGGGCAAGGAAAAAATATGTAGTATCATTTTAAAAATGTGTCGTACATTGAATGCCGATAAAAAAATGTAGCCAATCACCTCCAATTTTCACAAAAATTTAAACACAATCAGACAAAAATTACAGCCATCAAACTGATACAAAACACCGGCTCGTGCGTTAATACTTTAAAAAGTTACCCTCGTTGGAAATCTTAGGGTCGTGTACAATGCCGGAAGCGTGTAACACGCGCCCCGCGGTAAAAACCGGCACGCGAATGCCAAAAACACCAAATTATTTAGTTACACGTTTTTAAACTCCCCTAAATTAAATGTACTCTGCGGTTTTTTATTCCGCTCGTTTTTTGTTGAAACGTGTGCGCTTTATTGGATAATTCGATGTTTGCGGTCACGTCAGGTGATGTTTTGATTAGCAGGTCATGTGTCGCCTTAATAATATCATATTCGTTTTTTGTACATGGTAATACTGAAATTTTTTAACGTTAGAGAAAGTCGAAGATTAAAAAAAAAAAAATGGTTATTAAACCTCTTTGAAATCGACGAACTTGTGCAGATATCACAGAGTTTTTGTTTCTCTTTTACTTTAGTACACGAAGTTTATTTATAAAAATATCTAACATAATTTAAAAATAAATAAACAGAAAATCTTCTGAAAATATACAGTTAACATAAACTTTTTTTAATTAGCTAGTGAATAAGAAAAAAAAAAATATATGAATC